>VYZW01050312.1:50332-64536 GCA_013401315.1 Balaeniceps rex
TGCCCTCCCCTCCCGGGTGCCTCTGTGGGGCTGGTAAGGCCCCTGTCCCAGGACTGGGCCCCTGGGGTGGGTGGGGGGGTCCCACAGGCCCCAGGCTGCTGGGGGGGGTGGTTGCTGCGGGACAGGCAGCAGGCTGTGGCCTGCAAGGGGGCTCCTGCTGCAGCGGTGTGGGGTTGCGGCACCTGAGAAGGGGACCTTGTGGCCCAGGGGGTGTCTGTTGGGGTCTGGCATAGGGTGGGGAGTGTGGAAAGCTCGCCAGGGGTCTCATGCTTCTCTGTGGTTTAGGAGACGTTGCGGGAAGCTGGGACTGGTGATACCTGAGCCAGAGAAATATGAAAACACACGGTAATTCAGAGAGCTGGGGAGAGCACGCACAGCAGCTCAGGAAGTTTGTGGTGGCTTCTGTTTGGTTGGTCCGGTCAGGGATGTCCCTGTGAAGTGTGAGGGCACAAGGACATTTTGCAGTCATCTGTTGTCTTTATGCCAGAACACGCCACTAAGGCAAAAGGCGTCACCTCTTTTTTGCATGTGGGGAAACTGAGGCACGGGCTGGCGAAGGTGTTTGCCCAAGGTCAGACACGGAGCAGGTGTCGAGGAGGACCCAGGCCTCTGGAGAATGCTGCTGCTACCTTCAAACAAAGCTCTTCACCTCTGGGTTGCTTATTTGAATTTATTTTTTTGTTGTGAGCTGCCTGGACCATGTCCAGCCCACTGCATCTGGATGGACCAGTGGCTGAAGCTGGTTTCTCCAACAGCATTGGGGAAGGGCTGAGAGTCCCTGTATGGGCTTCCTCAGTGAACATCTGTGTGGCACCGGAGCCCCTCATCTTGGGCAGGACCCTCATGCTCCAAGGGCTGTACAGACTCTCCGCAGGCTGCCAACAAGACCCAGGGCAATGGTGAAGCCGGGTTTGGTAGGGACAGGGACAGCGTGCGGCGAGAGCTGGGAGCTGTGCGGGGGCAGACTTGGGGTGAGCGTGGTAGCTGTGGCAGAGCAAAGCCAGTGGCCGTGAGGTGTGGATCTCTGGAGGGGCGAGAGCTTCCTCTCCCCATCGTGGGGTGCCTCCCCGGTGTGGAGGTTGACCCTGTGGTCGGCAGGTCTTTTCATAGGACTAGAAAGTTTTCCCTGAGAGCAAAGAGGTGAGAAGGGGAACTGGGCAGCCCCTTTCAGGGAGGAAGGTCTCTAAGGCGACCAGTCACTCAGCGGATTAATTCCCAGCCCCAGGCCTCCTCTTGGGACATTGGGAACGGCCGTGGGCACCCTCGTGTGCTGCCGTACGCCCACTACCAAAACAGCCAGTAAACAAATGTGGCAAGGAGAGGGGACACAGAGTTGCCCGTGATCTGGAGGCACTGGGAGCGTGAAAGCAGACCAGTCTGGCAGCCAGGAGTGCCCGACTGCCTCTTCCCGTTTCCTGTGACCTTGATCAAATCACTTCACCTGTCCTGGCTTCTCCTTCCCTCTCTGCACCATCCCTCACCGCTCATCTGCTTTCCTCTGCGCTTGTCCTGCGCCTCGGTCCTCGCCTGGTTTCCCAAGGTCTCTTCCCAAAACTGAGCTGGGCAGCTGACAGGTTTGGCCATGAGTCCCCTTCAGCTGGAGAGGAGATGATTTGCCGCCAGCAGCCCTGACTCCAGGGCTTGGGCATGGACAAGCCTCTTCAGAGAAGGCAAAAACCATCCTGAACTTTATGGACAGCCCAAACCCATTAGCAAGCTGGAAAAAGTCCAGTTAACCTTTATTTTTTACAAAATGGCAAAGCTCTTGGTTTCTGTGCCCTCCTGCAGCTTCTGATTTTGGCCAGACCTGGAGGAGCTGCCATTCCCCTGGGGCATTTCTGGTAAAGCTGGAGGAACCCTCCCAGGAGAGCATGACCTTGCAGGCATGGAATGATTTGGGGAACCTTGGGATCTCTTAATTGCCAGAGTAAATAGCTCCTTCCCACTAATAGACACAGCTCTAACCTGGCTTGTCCCCACCATGAATGGGCTGTGACTCTCTGTATAGAGTAAAAATGAGACTCAAGTCCTGTAAATGCCATGGAGCATCTGGAGTTGGGCGAGCTCGCCTTCCCCTGCAGACCAGTGCCTTCGGTTGGGGCACCTGCAGCGCTCAGAGGCTGTGCTGCAGCCCTGTGCCCCGGGCTGGCAGCTGCCTGCCCTGCCCGGGTGTTCCCAGAAGGGTTGCTCTGATCTCTGCCAGTGGTAGCCCCTTTCTCTGTCCTGCTCAGTTCTTCAAAGCCTGCTGGATTACTTTTCTTCCCTTCATAGGGGAGGGAAGAGCTTCCCCTGCTTGGCAGGCTTCGTCCCCAGGGGGTTCCCTGGTATGAGCTGAGCAGAGGCCGAGGGAGGATCTTTGCCCCTCACCGGAGCAGGCTGTAAACCCATCTCATACCAGCAGCACCGACCGCTCACTGCCCTGTAACGGGCTTCAGCCACATCAGAGCCACCAGCCCAGCCCTCCTTGAGAAGGCCATGCCGCTTGGATTGTGTCGCTTCTCTTTGCAAGCCCTATGTCAGGGTCCTGCAGGCTTCCTTTATTCACCAAGCAGATGCTTTATGGTGTGCAGACCAGCAGAGGTTGGATCAGTCTCCATCCACCCAGGTCAACACTGAGTTTCTGACCTCCAGGAAGCCAAATTATCTTGTTCCACTGGGATCAAACACCACAATCCCTGTCCAGACTGACCGATGAGAGAGGCAATTCCCATTGGTACCTAGCCCTTCGCTGACAGCATCCCTGCTGCAGACAGCATGAGCCTGTCTGCACACAAAGGTGGGAGCCCGAGGGACCAGAGCGATCCTGCCTCCATCGTGGTGACACTGATGGCTCCTGAGCAAGCACAGGAGCTTCCTGGAGCGCTTTGTCCACAGTGGAGCTGGCACCAGGAAAATGCAAACAGCAAAGTGGAGATGAGGATCCGTCATTTGGGAGAAGTGTTTTAGCCCAGTCACATCTCTTCCCCCACTTCGCCTCCTATGTTCCTCCTTCCAGGCAGGAGGCCGCATGTGTTGGTGTCCTCCATGTGCTGCGGCTGCCAGAGAAGCTTCCTGCGAAATATCTTTTCTTCCAGCTTTGCTGAGATGCCTTTTTTTTATTTTTCCCCCCAAAGAGCTTGTTTTTAGGGGGCTGTCTCCAGATGTTTTAATTGTGAGGTTTAAGGGTCTGCTGCTGCACTTGGCAGTCAAGCATCCGGATTCCTCTGGTGACTTTGGAACATTTTGGCGCCGGTTTTGCCTGATGAGCGCTGGTATGTGGCAGACACCAGAGTCAGTCAGCCAGAGGGGGAATCCTGCAGGACACCAGATGCTGTTGTCTCTGCTCCTCGCAATGGCAGAGCTTGGAGATGTCGGTGCAGTCAGACCTGCGCTGGGGATAGGGTGCAAGCAGATACCTGACCCACAGCTCCCTGGCACTGTGGGGACCGCAGTGTCACATCAGGGGAGGCAGGACAGGAACGGTGACCTCTGGCTGGTGCCTGGAGTCATCTGTGTGTGTCTGGAGGAGGGCGATGGGGAGCCTTACCAAAAGTCTTGCGCACGAGTCTTAAATACAGCGTGTCCGGAGTTGTTCCCTGCCTGGCTGGGGTGGAGGAATCACTCCATTGTGGTGCAGTAATTAGAAGCCATTGAGTTCGTTAGCTGGCAGCTCCAGAAGGGCTGGCGATGCTTCTAAGGACTTCCCTACTGGGGAAGACAGGAACTGGGCTCCTTCCAGGGGGACAAGTGGGAATGTAACAGAGGGTGGGCATCACGCGGGGGCTGTCCCCGGAGCCAAGCGTGTTGCGGAGCAGAGGGTGTGAGCGGGGCTGGTGGGTCTCTTCCTGCAGGAACAGGGCTGAGCCCGCAGAAGAGACTCGCTCCTTGCTTGTCGCCTCCTGACTCCCCTCTCCTGTGATGCTCGGTGGAGAAAACAGGTTTATAACTCTCAAACAGATGGTCCTGCGTGGTGACTAATGAACGGTTCGCCGCCTGTCTTGGGCCGCCTGTGACGCTTGTCTGGGCAGAAGGGGGCTCAGCTGATCCTTGCTGACGCCAGCCCCTCGGAAGTTAAGTGATGGCTTGGCCCCTTCCTGGGTAGCCATGGTTTGCAGGCTGTGCCAGCACAAGATGGGTAGTTCAGGGACATCAAAGTGGGCAGATCTTGCCTGATGCTTTCCAGCCTTTGTACAGCGTCGTTTCTCCTGGCCGTGACCTTCCCAGCAGCTATGCCCACAGGGAGGCTTGTGCAGGGGGCTGATTCAGTCCCGCTGTCCTTGTGAGGCATTTGCCCATCCTCAGAAGATGCTGCCCAGGAATAGCCCCCGATGCGCTCACTGCCTCCCGCAGTGCCTGGCACAGCGGCTGGGCAGGCAGGGTTTTGAGGGCGTTGTGAGATAGCCCTGGCTGGAGCAGGCAGCTCCTTCACTGCCTGCCTGCCTGTCGGCCGGGAGTGCCTGCGGTGGGCTGGGGGCATACGGCTCTGGCCCCACGGGCACAACTCACTGGGAAAGCGCTTTCCCATGAGCGTGGCTCTCACAGGCATCCAAACTTCCCAACTCTCTGCTTTCCCCAAGGCTGACTCGTTTCTCTCATCAGCCAGCCTGGCAGAAGTAACAAAGCGTAATTAACTGCTCCCTTTACACATCCGCTTGGCTCGGCAGGAGGGTTTGTTAAAGGGATTTCTAGAGAAGCTGACGATCACAGCGACTGCTCCAGCCCAGCGCAGGGAGCCGGGGCCCAGGGAAGGGAGCACGGGCAGGACTTCATTCAATGCCTCTCCAGTGCTTTTAGCCACAGAGAGCGCAGCTGCAGCCTCCTGGGACCCCGGCTCCCAGACAGGTGTGCTGGGCTTGAGCTCACAGTGTGATCGTGGCAGGGAGAGGCTGGTACATTTGCCTCCCAGCAGAATAACCATCGCCAGCCAGAGCAGCCCTGTGCTCATCCTCACCGTCCGGGGGTGCCCCTGCCCATGCAGCACCCCAGAGGGTGGCTGGTGCAGACACAACCAACCTTGGCCAGTTAGTCTCGTGATGAGCCCGGTGGCAGAGAGCAAGACCCTCTTTGTGTGTCTGGGGTGCTGTGATGACAGGGTCTGCAAACGGGGGTCTCCCTTGCTGGCATATAGGGGACTGTCCCCATGAGGCGGGCATAGGACCATGCAGGGAGGTGCTGTGGGTTCTTGAGTGGCAGAGGGGCAGTGTAATGTCCTTTGCTGCACAGTGGCTGCTCCCGGAGCGCCTGCCATTTTGTAGCGCTGAGCAACATGGGGACTGGGAGCATCGAGCTCTGGGAACAAGGATGCTCCGGGGAGCGTGTTGGCAGAGCCAGGGGGAAGCAGGCCCAAGTTAATGCTGTCTGTCCTCTCTTCTGCATCCACCTGGAACTGGCACAGGAGCGGCAGAAAAAAGCCAGGTTGCCTGAGAGCAGCGATGGCTCCAAGGACTCGGACAGCTCTGCCGGGCGCCGGGGCAGTGCCAGCCGGAAGCATGGGCGATGGCGGGGACGGCTGGACAGCCCCGGGGCGCTGGTGTCCAAGGTGGTGAGAGCTGTCACGGTGAGACACAAATCGGGACGGAGGCTGCCAGCCGCACCGGACTCCTCCAGCCGGAGGAACCTGACGGAGCTGCGCGGGGAGGCCCAGCTGGCCATCTTCCAGCAGGGCGACACGGGCAGCGTGGAGGGGGCTCCCCAGCCCACCGAGAACAGCTTCACCCCCAAGTGCGAAATCACAGGCAAAGACGCCCTCTCGGCGCTGGCCCGGGCCAGCAGCAAGCAGTGCCAACAGGAGATCGCCAACGTGGTGTGTCTGCACCGGGCCGGCAGCCTCATGCCCCAGTCTGTGCCTCGCCACTGCCAGCTCTCGGGTGAGTCCTGCTGGGGCGCTCCTGGTCACCCCGGGCATCAGGAATATCCCAGCCAGGCCCGTGGGCCATCTTCCTTATGTCACCAGACTGTCCCACCTGGGAAAAAGCGGCCTCAATCTGTCAGTGATTCCCAGATTACCGCTGCCTCTGTAATCCAATCAAAGCTGTGCCAGCCTCCTTAAGCTGGACTGTTCATCCCAACCTGCAGTGCCTGCAGAGGTCAGACCCAGGCCCAGCTGCATCTTCTGTTTCGAGGGGTCAGAGAAGGATGCCCCCCACTTTTCCAGCGCAGCCCTGTCAATTTAACGCAAGGGGCTGCACGTGCCACCATGCCCTGGCACTGCACCATGATGGGGTTTGCCCGAGGCCAAGCTCTTCCGTGCTGTCTCCCCCCTTGCTCAGGTCTCCCTGGTTTATCAGGAGCTCTGGGTGGTGGGGCCGTGGGTGCCAACACCAGGGGTGGCTGACAGCCCTCTCCCTCCCTGCGCAGGCAAGGTCAGCCCCGTCATCCAGTGGGACGAGAGCCAGCTGCAGCAGGCACCCCCCAGCAAGCCCGTGCGCATCGCCTACATGCTGGTTGTGCATGGCAGGGCCATTCGCCAGCTGAAGCGGCTCATCAAGGCTGTGTACCACCAGCAGCACTTCTTCTACATCCACGTCGACAAGGTATGCAGGAGGGACGAGGGGAAGGGAGATGCTAACAGTGCCTGGATTGGTCACTGGGACAGGGTGCAGAGCTGGGGCGCAGGTGGGTGGTGAGTGGAGGCACAGCATTCACTGTGCCAGAGGAAGCGGCTGGGTAGGGTTTGTCCTCACTGCTGGTGGAGCTGTGACCCTCCCACTCCTATTTCTGCAACCCTAGGGAAGCAGGATCTATCCCTCCTACCCAGAGCAGTCTTGTCTTGCTGCTCTCCTCCCTGCGGAGGCCGCCATAAGGGCTGACCCCAAGCTGGTGGCAAGGAGGCCTCAGGAAGATGAGCCCCCTGCTGACCGTGAGCCGTGTTCCCTGACAGCGCTCCAACTACCTCCATCGCGAGGCGGTGGAGCTGGCCCGGCACTACCCCAACATCCGCGTGACGCCCTGGCGCATGGTGACCATCTGGGGAGGTGCCAGCCTGCTGAAGATGTACCTGCGTAGCATGAAGGACCTGCTGGAACTGGCCGAGTGGCCCTGGGACTTTTTCATCAACCTGAGCGCCACCGACTACCCCACGAGGTGAGGACCTTGCAGGGGCAGGGGAGGATGATGGAGGTGTTTGGGCTGCGTGATGCTGCTGAGGGAAGATGGGGTTGCAGATGGCACCCACGTGCTGGTGACGATGCTCCAGGGCCAGGCTGGTCCCATCTCTGCAGAGGAACCCAGCCAGTACCTCGGAGGTTGTTTTCTCCTGCTGTCTGGGTGTTGCAGGGGAACGCACATGTGAGGCGCCAGACAGCAGAGGGGCCACGTCTGTGTCTCCCCAGCAATAGGACCAGCGTTTGAGTCAGAGCCTGCCAAGCAGCCTTAGGCTCTTTTTGTCTGGTGGCTCTTGCAGAGTGAATGTTTACTGGGCTGCTTTACCCCAGGGGCTGCTAATGCTTTCTAATTTGCACCTCAGGACCAATGAGGAGCTGGTGATGTTCCTGTCCAAATACCGAGATAAGAACTTCCTGAAGTCTCATGGCCGAGACAATGCCAGGTAATCCCAGCCAGAGGCAGAGCTGAGCTGGAGGAACAGAAAAAGGAGGGATTTCAGAAAAGAACGGAAACAGTTGGGGCAGGGGGGATGTTCTGGATGTAGCTGCACCCAGAAAAGTGGGTGACACCCCTAACCCCTCATCTCCATGCCCAGGTTTATCAAGAAACAGGGCCTGGACCGCCTATTCCACGAGTGTGACTCCCACATGTGGCGGCTGGGTGAGCGCCACATCCCTGAGGGCATCGTGGTAGACGGGGGCTCCGACTGGTTCTCATTGACGCGCAGCTTCGTGGAATATGTGGTCTACGCCGATGACCAGCTGGTGTCCCAGCTGCGCCAGTTCTACACCTACACGCTCCTGCCAGCCGAGGTGGGTGCTGGCTGCAGGGCACGGGCTGGGTTTTCTTCCCACTGTACTTAACATCTCCGTCCCACTTCATCCCTGCCCTGGGTAGCTGCGAAGGGCACTGCTTTGTGCAGGCAACTTTGTGCTTCCCTTTTGTCCAGAGCTGGGTGTGAAAGAGGGGAGAGAGGAGCAGACAGGGCAAGGGTCATGTTTATATCCAGCCCTGCTTTAGGTCCAGACACCCCTCTGGGCCACATAAGGACTGATGTGGGCACACAGCCTCAACTCTTGCGCGTTGCCCTGTGCTGGGAACAGGGATAGGTTTCTGTTGAGGAGCTATCGAGGCCTGTCCTATTTCTCTGTGAGTGAGGGGTCGGGGGTCTCCTTTAACCATCTGTCCTCCATCCCTACTGGGTCTCCTATCCCTTCTCTGCCGTGCACAGTCCTTCTTCCACACAGTCCTGGAGAACAGTCACGCCTGCGAGACACTGGTCGATAACAACCTCCGAGTGACCAACTGGAACCGGAAGCTGGGCTGTAAGTGCCAATATAAACACATAGTCGACTGGTGTGGGTGCTCCCCAAATGACTTCAAACCCCAGGACTTCCTCCGGCTACAGGTGAAAAAGATCCTCCTTTCTCCTCCTGCTCTCTCCCCTCCTCCCTGTCTCTCTCCCCTCTGAGCTTCTCTGCGGGCACACCCCTGGGTGCAATGCCAGCTGTTGTGCACACCCGCATGAGCCTCACCCCAGACCCGCAAGGGACAGGAGCAGGATTGGCTCCCCAGCCACCGTGGGGCTTGGCACAGACGTGTCTGTAAACGCTCGGGCAGCAGGATTACGCTGACTGTTCTGCCCAGCAGCCAGGCTTTTGCTTGCAATGCTGCTCCTCTTCCCAGACTTTCTCTCCCATTTTCCTGCTCTTTCCCTGAAGACCTGTCACTTGGGGCAATGCCTTTTCAGTAAAAACACTCCAGAGTGCTGTCCTCTTTGGCAGGACAAAACACCTTGTGGTGACCTGTCTCCCATGCTCTCAGTGAGTAGGGGCGTAGACTGAGTGAGGGAGGTTTGGGGGAGATAAACCCAGCCCTGAAAGAGAAGTTAGCAGGATTTTCGAGCAGTCCTGGGCTTATATAGTGCAGGGCCCTGATCCTGCAAGCACATGGCCAGGCCTCGTGCAGGGCTCCGCAGCGGCTCTGCAGGGTGGGGGCCCATCTGAATATAGAGATTGCAGCGAAGGAGCTGGATGACACATGGCTGCTTCTGAGCACAGAAAGGGGGAGGCAGTGGGAGAGATGGAACCCGTCTGCATTACCGGTAAGCGTACGGTATGCTCCCACTGATCCTGCCATAGAGGATCCCACATAGAAGCTGGATGTGCTTTGCTGCTCCTTAGCCTGTGCCCTCAAAGGGGGCAGGATAGGTCCCAGCGCGTTTCTTCCTGGCCTGTCTCCCTCCCAGCTGCCCTGCTCGGGTGGGAGGGCAGAGGGGCTGCAGCCAACACTGTTAGAAGTGCCTGTGCTCTTCCAGCAACTCTCCAGACCCACCTTCTTCGCCCGCAAGTTTGAGTCAACGGTGAATCAGGAGGTGCTAGAGATCCTGGACACACACCTCTACGGCAGCTACCCCCCCAACACACCGGCCCTGAAGGCGTACTGGGAGAACGTCTATGACCGAGTTGACGGACTCAGCGGCCTCAGCGACGTCACCCTCACTTTCTACACAGCCTTCTCCAGGCTGGGGCTCCAGAAAGCCGCAGCTGCGCCGGCAGCAAAAGCTGACAAGCTCTGCAGGTGGGATATTTGCCTCGGGCTCGAGTCAGGCTCCGAGTGGTGGCCTGCATCTCGTGCTGGGAGGATGCTGATGCTCAGATGTGCAACCTCTCCGTCTGTCTGTCTCTCTTCAGATTTGAGCCCCGGGGCTTCCCATCCAGCGTGCACTTATATTTCTATGACGACCGTTTCCAGGGTTACCTGGTGATGCAGGAAGTGCAGAATTTGGCAACTGGGGAGGCGGAGTTCCTGGAGGTGTGGATGATGCCCCAAGGAGCCCTGAAGCTGGCGGGTCACGGAGCGCAGGCAAACCGCTTACAAAACCTTGAGGTAAATGGGGAAAGGTTCCCTCACAACGCCCACTTTCCCCGCCAGCTTTCCCACACCGCGCTGCGCTTCCTCCTCTCCCCCACCTGCACGCTGTGGGAACAGAGGGACACAGTGCCACTGTTGTGTCTGAGAACAAACCTTTGTCCAGGAATTTGGCTTCTGTGTGGGGCATGGAGCTGATCGGTGGGGAAAAGGCCTGAAAGGGGTTCTTTTGGGGGGAGCTGAGGCTGTGGTGCCCAGTGCCTGCAGCTGCAGGAGGCATTGCACAGCTGGATTTGTGCTGGCATGGTGCAAGCAGGCAGGAACGCCACGGAGGGTGGGGTGTGCATTGCTTTGGGCTCCAAAGTTTATGCCTTCCGTGGTTTGGGGAGGTGAAGTGCAAAACCTGAGCTGGTAGCATCTCCCTGCCCAGCATCCCACTGCTTGTGCCTGCTGTCCCTCCAGGTGGGCACAGAGTGGGACCCCAAGGAAAGGCTCTTCCGCAATTTTGGAGGCTTGATGGGGCCTTTCGACGAGCCGGTGGCCATGCAGAAGTGGTCGCGGGGCCCCAACCTCACGGCCACGGTGGTGTGGATCGACCCCACCTACGTCATTGCCGCCTCCTACGACATCACGGTGGATGCTGAAGCAGAGTTCACCCAGTACAAGCCCCCGCTCAATCGGCCCCTGCGCCCTGGTGTCTGGACCATCCGCCTCCTCCAGTTTTGGGAGCCCCTGGGGGAGAACCAGTTCCTGGTGGTGCCCCAGACCTTCAACCGCAAGCAGCCTCTCAGGAAAGGTGAGGATACTCTGGAGTTTGGGGCCGGGTGGGGGGGGTCTCCCTGCGGGCAGCCTAAGGCGCTTCCCCCCGGTGCTGGCCTTGCTGGGCTGTAGCTGATGACAAGGCAGGAGCCATCCTTCCCACTGGTGTCCCCTTGCCCCTGTGAGTCCTCAAACCAGGCCCGCAGGCAGCTGTGGAGGGCCCTTTTGTAGGTCGGACCCATCCCCAAGTCCTGCAGCAGCACCTCTCTCCTTGGGCTGGAGGAGGGTTGGGGTGCTGAGCCCTGCTGGGAGGGTGGCAGTAGGAAGGGCGGGGTGCCAGGATGTTGCTGCGCTGCTGATCCCTTCTCCCTTCTCTCCCTGTCCTGCCCAGACGACAGCAACTGGCTGCATGGCGGGCCCCCCCGCAACGAGTACACAGAGCAGAGCTTCCAGGGCCTGGGGGGGATCCTCAACCTGCCACGCTCCGAGGAGGCGGAGGAGGACGCGGTGCGGAAGGCGCAGCTGACGGGCAAAGCACTGGAGGACTGGGCAGACGGTGCCATCAGCGCCTTCTGGTCTGTGGCAGACGTCTGCGTTGGCAGCCCCTCCGCCTGCACCTCCCTGGAGACCTGCAGCAAAACCTCCTGGAGTTCCCTCTCCCCGGACCCCAAATCAGAACTGGGGCCCGTCAAACCTGACGGGCGGCTGAGGTAGCAGGAGCAGCCGGGGGGGCAGCCTTGGGAGCGAGGAGCATCCTCCATCACTGGTGTGGGGGGGTCTCCGGACTACATCACCCTGTGCGATTTGCACCATAGTCACTTGAGGAAGAGAGAATGGGAACCTCCGGGCAGGGGAAAACCTTCTCCTGTGGGGTATTTTGTGTGGAGGGAGAGGTGTGAGGTTGGTCTTGCCCACCTCCCCCAGGAGCGGGCGCTTGCTGGCTGGGGAGAGCGTGCTGGGGTGCCCGTCACCACGGGGGCACGGACGGTGCTGGCAGCTGGGAAGAGCTGCGTGTTTGTTATCGCAGGCCTCGGAGCCTCGGTAGGGGTGATGGTGGAGGGAGGGAAGGCTGGCGGATGGGCAGGCTCTGGACCAACTCAGCACCCTGCCCAGCCCTGGGCCGGATCTCTGCAGGATCAGGCCCTGTGCTGCTGGCTGCCCCCCTGGGAGGGCTGGTGAGGGACTCTAGGGACAGGCAGAAGCGGAATGGGTCAAAGCCTGCCGTGTGCACGGAGCTGCTGCTGGCACAGGGTTTGCATCTCATCCCCTCCTCCCCAGCCCTTTAGTTTGTATTTTTATAAATATATATATAGAAATATATATGATGCAAAGTGCAATAGAGACGAGACCCCGTGTTGGCCGGGAAGTCCTTGTGTCTCCATCTCCCCTCAGACTATAACATACCTTGTTCTCTTGGGTGTCCTGGCGCTACAGGACAGGGTGCTGGGTTGTTTACATTTTTTTTTTAATTATTATTATTATTAGTGTTATTGTTGTTGTTATTATTATTCTTGTTTTGCTGTTTCCCCATGTCCTGCTGGGGGCTGCTGGGGACCTGTACCCTCCTGCCCCTCGGGCAGGGTTCTTTGTGGGGTGCTGCCTGCCCTCCAGGGCAGCTGCCTGACTGTGCCAAATGTTTGGAGCTGCCGGTGTGTGTTGTGTGATGGCGAGCGGGGGAGCGCTCGGTTCAAGTCCAACACGCCGCTGTAGACCCTGCTGCCTCCGTCTCCGCTTCAGCAAAGGGACGCCCCAGTCCCCTGCCAAAATGCCATCCACGGGGCTGATGTCCTGCTGCGGATGAGATGGCAGTTTGCTGTGCCTGGAGGGCTGCCCTGTGCCACGGCCCCTTGGCCCAGCCTTTTCTTTTCTCCCGGCTCGGCAGAAGCTCTTGGGATCTGCTGTGCTTCCCTGGCCAAAAAGCAAAGAAGCAAGACGAGATCCAGCCGGCTCCATCCGCTCTCCACTGTTTCTGCTTCCCCCTCCTGCAGTGGAACAGCCCCTTTCCCCACCATCCTCCCAGGCTTGGGGACTGCCTGTGATGTTCCTTTCTCGAAGATCAACGCTGCATGGAGGAGCCTGGGTTTGGTTTTCACGCAGGGAAGACGCTTCACATGTGCCATGTGGGACTGCAGCGGGAACTCGCGTGCGGCCTGGGAAGGGGCATTGCCCCTGTGCAGGGCTGGGGCAGGGAGCTGCTGGGGATGGGCTGGAGGCTGTCCGGCCTGACCCCTCTGCTCAAGGCAGGGCCAGCAGGAGCTGGTGGCTCCGGGCTTGGCCAGTTGGGTTTTGCTATCTCCAAAGATCTGTGCCATCCTTCCTCCGAAGCCCAGGGCTTCCCCGCCTGACAGGGCTTGCACTCCCGGTCTGCACGGGTTAAGGATGCTGGTGCTGCAAGAGGCACATTGTGAAATGGACTCCTGCGCTGAAGGGAGATAGAGGCCTTGGTGCGTGAGGGCAGGTACCTGCTAGCACCCCAGCCCACCCCTCCTGTGCCCGCTCCTGTGCAGGGCGCGCCGGGGCTGGGGAGGGACGCCGGGCAAGAGGGGCCCTGCAGGGCCTGGCCCCCCTGTAGGGGAGGACGCCAAAACTCTTGTGTCAGAAGCATTATGTAAAGTTGTCTTAAATATGCAACATCACCGCAAATATACCTGTATCTCTATGGTGCTGTGTGTTGGGTTCTTGAAGCGTGTGCTGGGAGGAGCGAGGGGAGCTGCTGGGTTTTGGAAAGGCTTCAGAGGGGCTTCTCCACTTGCCGTGCTGGTGAGGGTGTAAATCCGTCTTGGGCGCCAGGGCATGGGGTGTTGGGGCGGAGGGGTTGTTCGCTTGGGTGCCGTGCGGCTTGGAACCAAGCTGCTCTTTTTTTCTCAGCCCGTGGCTGGAGCTGGGGGCTGGAGCCCGGTTGTGGCCCCTGCTTTCAGCTGCCGAGCAGCGGGAGCTGCCTGCTGGTTTTCTGTGCAGAGGGCGGCCCTGGCAGCAGGCGCCCTCTGGGTACTGCCTGCTCGGGTTACTTAGCGTTACGTTACAACGTTAATTAGCTAACGAGCGGGCAGCTCCCGGTGCCTGCAGGGCTGGAGCAGAGGGTGAGGGCTGGGAACCTCCCGCAGCCCAGCCCGGCTTTTCCTCCCCGGGAGCGGGGGCAGCGCTGGGGCTGTTCCCTGCCCGCTGACCCGAGCCCGGGCAGTGCCCTGCGGGGCCAGGGAGCGACACCCGGCCTGGCTGCGGCTCGCGGGTGCTGCTCGGCCGGAGCTGTGCGGACAGCGGTGCTCCGGTGACCCCGCCACGGGGCCGCGTGGGGCTGCGGCACCCGCGGACGAGCTGGGCTGGGCCGGGCGTGTCTGTGCTGGGGGCCGCTTGTCTCCGGAGGGGAGAGGACGAGGGCCCGCTCCTTCCTCCCTCCCTCCCGGCCGGGACAGCGCGGGCCCGGATCGGGGCCGCGTTTGCAGCGCGGCCGTGCCCGCCCGCCCCGGGCCCCGCCTCAGGCCCCGCCTCAG
>VYZW01050312.1:64745-89585 GCA_013401315.1 Balaeniceps rex
GAGTGAGTGGCGGGCGGGGGCTCCCGGGGCCGTGCGGGGGCGGCCGCCGTGCGGGATCAGCCTCCTCCCTTGCCTCCCGGGGCGGCCTCGGGCTGTGCCGGCGAGACGACTCCCCCCGCCCCGGGGGTGGCCCGAGGGAGCGGTCGCTGCGGCCCCCGGTCCTTCTCCGGGGCTCGGCTGGCTCCCGGGGCGGGGGGCCCGGGCGGAGCGGAGCGGAGCGGCGGGGGGGGGTGGGGGGGGCGGGGGGGGGNGGCGGTGCCGGGTGGGCTCCGCGGAGCAGAGCGTGGGCTGGGTGGGAGCCGCGGGTTCGCGCTGGCGAACCGGCACCCTGCCGAGGTGCTGAGTGCGAGCCGAGAGCCCCGGACCCGGGTGGGAGGGCGCTGGGGCCGCGGTCTGCGCGGGGGCTGGTCCCTGCCGCAGGGGCCCGGGCGTGGGTTTGGGTCCGGGACGGGGCTGAGCCCTTGTGGCTCTGCGGCTTGTCCCTGGTCTCGCCGGGAGAGCGAGATGTGGGGCACAGCGCGGCTTTCGGCGTCCTCGGGACGGGCAGCAGGCGAACCCGGCTTCTCCGGGGCTTTTCCAAGCTGCTCTTTGCCGAGACACCCGGGGGGCAAAGTGGGTTGGCAGTAGGGAGGCCCACGGACCCAGCGGGCCACCGGCTCATTCACCTCTTCTCCCTTCCCCTGGCAGCGGTGTCCACCTCCATCTTCATCGTGGCGATCCTCATCCTGCTGCTGCTCCTGTACCACCGGGACCCCATGTGCTGCCAGTTCCTCTGCTCCTGCCGCTTCTTCCAGACCCCCAGCCAGTATGTGAGTGTCCTCCCACTCCTCCTCCTGCCTGCGAGTCCCCCGCTGCCCCCCGAGCTCTCGTTCCCATGTGCTGGGCTCCGCGAGGCTGCGTCGCTGGGCTCCGCTCCTGCAGCCTGGCCGGGCTCGCTGATGGATGTGGGACCTCTGAGGGGAGCCGGGCTCTGCCTCCTCCTTGTTCCCACTCTACCCCAGAGATCCATCCACCCGAGCCTGCCTGGCTGTGCTGCTGTGGGTAATACCTCCAAGGCCGGAGACTATCAGGTTCCCCAGCTCCCCCACGAAGCTCAGGGGGTCTCCTTCTCCCCCGGCACAGTTGTGTGTGGGGCCAGGCTCTGTTTTACAGGGAAGGGGCCCAGTGGGGAAGGGGGCTGGAAGCTCAGGGCAAAGGCAGACAATGCCGCTCGCTACCGCTCGCATCCCCAGCAACTGGCTCTCTTGTGCACAGCTCCTGGGCGCGGAGCAGCAAGAGACAAAGCCCTTTTGCTTGCATCTGTGATTTCCTGGGGCTGGCTTTCAAGTGGGGAAGCTGGTGATGGAAAAAGAGCAGCGTGTTCAGCCAACGCTGCTTTTGTGGTGGTGGCTGCCTGGGGAAAGCTCAGCTTCCAAAGGCCGCAGGGATGGCTGCTCAGGGGAGGGCTGTGGGTACTGCTGCGGAGTCCCTGGGAGAAGAGGGGACATCCAGCCTCAGCTAGAAGGGGATGGAGAGACTTGTGCCATGAAAGGCAAATTTAATAGTCCAGCACAGGCTGGGAAGTCCCCAGCAGAAATCACAGTGGGAATGGGCTGCGCTGCTGGTGCCCCCTGCCCGCTTCACTGCATCCGCTCCTTTCCCCCTCTTCCTCCCCGTCCGTGGCATGCATCAGGGAGGGGGCTCGGGCACCGCACTCCTCGCCCTGCAGAGCCGCTCCCCAAGGCTGTGCGGGATGTGCCGTGAGCTGCGGAGCCTTCGCTGTGCTTGAGCCTGGCTCTTGGGTGGGTGGTTAAAGGAGAAGGCATCTTGCCTTTAGCGAAGGGCTGTGTGGACAGATGGATGTGGATGCGAAGAACTATATATGGAAAGGGAACGTGTATCGGATGTGTTTCCATCGGAAAAAGTGAAGCGCTTGTAGTGTTGTGAGGCAGCTTTCAAGCAGGTGTAGTTGGTTACGCTGGTTTTGCTAATCAGTTATTAAAACAATAGTTGCACCCCCAGCCAGCCCAGTTTCCTGCAGCTTCTGTAATTGCACCATAGGGCCAAGACAAACGGTTCCTCGGTTGTTAAGAGCAAAAGTAAATCTGTCATTTGTAGTTCCCCCTGCGAACCCCTCCTTGCTCTGGGAGTCTCTGGACTGTTTTCTGCTGGCAGAGATGGGGCTGTTCTGAGAGCGAGGAACGGCCCACGGCGCCAGTCCTGGCTCTGGCTCGAGGGGCTGCTCTCCGCGAGAGGGATCTCTGCTGTTGCTCAACACCTTGACAGGGAATTGAGTTTAAGTGGAGCAAGGCTGCTCGGGAGCAGAACAGCTATTGCTCTGTGGATTTGCTGCTACGTTAACCTGAAATGACTACCTTGGTAGATAAGCATTTACAAATTCTGTAACCCTGAGCATGTCACAGAGCTCTTATCTACACCAGCGGAATAGCTGGGTTGTTTTTTTGTTGTCCCCGAAAAGAGATGGTTCTCCTGAGCCTGAATGAAACCCTGCCCTGGGCACAGGCTGCCGTCCCTCCGGCTGTGCTGTGCAGCAGTGCCAGCTGGCTCGGGCACTGCCCGGTGAGGATGTGCGCGAGCTGTCGGTGTCGGTAAACAGGCAGGCAGAGGTTGGCTGCCAGCAGCGAGAGCCACATGAGCCAAATGGGCAGAGGTGGCGGCTCTCCCCCCTGCCCAGAGTCCCACTTCCCAGGCTGTCCCGTCTGAGCTGGCTGAGCTCCGCTCGCTGCCGGGCGGGATGTGAGGGATTTCGGCTTTGCTCACACCCTGCTCTCTGACCCCTCGTTACAGGACTGCCCCCCGCCCTACTTCAGCAGCAGCCAGCGGCTGGTGGGTCCCCAGTGCGGAGCATCACGGCTGGAGAGCGCCGCCGAGAACCCTGGCATGCAGGTGACGGCTGGGTCCCTGATGGGAGCTGGGGGCGAAATGGTAGCGAAGATCCTGATAAGCTTGGGAAGAGACTGTGGTTATGGGGAGCTGGGGAGCTCCTGGGGCATAGGGAGAAAGTGCTGGACAGCAGGAGCAGTTTTGGGAAGTGCTGCCTGTATGTAAAAACCTGGGGGGGTGGCAGGGATACTGCAGAGGACACCACGGTGCCCTGAGGCGTTTGGGCACAAAGTGCCAGGCCCTTGGGCCTTGGGATTTGCAAAGCAGGTTGCGGTGTAATTACCTCCTGGGAGGGAGGTTTTCCTCTCTCAGGGTTCAAGGAAGGGCACCCACAACTTTGAACCCTGAAATAACTCGAGGTGGCACCAGGCCTTGAACTTCCAGCAAAGAGAGGCACCGCCGCGCTGACCTTTCTCTTCTGGGCTGGGCATTTCTAGGGAGACGAGCTATTCTGCGTCGGACCCCCCAGCAGCTACCGGCTCCCTTCCTGGGAGCAGCCCCGCTTGCCAAGCTACGAGAGTGTGCGGAAGAAAGATCGCCAGCGGGAAATCCATCAGATGATTGCCGAGAGGTTTGGGCTGTGGGCAGAGCCTTCCCAGGAGGTGAGCTCTCCCTCCCCTGCACAAAGGTGCTGGTAGAGGCCTGGGGCAGTCCCCGCTCCGGTCTGTATCTGGGTCTTGCTTCGGCAATTTGTAGTAGCTAAGGACTCTGTTCTCTGCAATTGCCTTTCTCTGATAGCCTTTATCTCTGGAAGGGCACGACATGGACGTGTACCAGGAGGCTCCTTTTGTGTACATACGTACTGGTTAATGATCGATCTCTCCTGGTGTGTTTGCAGAAATGCCTGTGCCAGGAGGCAGGGCAGAGCTGCCGATGAAAGGGCAGGCCCTTCGGATCATCCGTTCGGTACAAGCCCAAGCTGGGAAAGTTATTTTTAGATCTGTAAGGCTTCCACGGTTTCTTGCTTCCTTCTCCCTGCAGGACACCTCTGGGAGGCCCCTTGCTATTACCTTGAAGTGTTTATGGCTTATTTATGAGCAGGAGGCTTTGCCTGTTACGACATTTCAGATTTGCACTCCCACAATAAAATAGAGAAAAGCGAGTGCATCTGCCAAGTAGGTCCTGAGGCAGCAGCCCAAGAGACTCCTGTTGAACAAGGAGACCTCATTGACTAAAGCAGAACAGAAACATTTGAAACCCTGAGTAAAGCACTAAAGGTTCACCGATTTACCTGGATTATGGGCTCTTAAAGCTGCACCGTAAATTTTGGCATAGTCAGCACTTGCCACTCAGTGTTTGGAGCTGTAACTAATGATACCTGCCCTGAAACCAGAGCACCGAGGGCATGGGAGGGTAAAGCCCCCAAGGATAAGTAGTTGAGGAATGGCAATGGGAGCTCTTCTACAACATCCCTGTGCCGCTCCTGTCACTCATTATGGGGACAAAGCTAGGCCAGCTCTGCCAAAATAAATGTAATGACAGCCCGGAGGTTCCTCTCTGCTGCTGTGCTTGCTAACAAAACCTGGGTAGAAAGCCTGGTTTGAAGGTGCTTGTATAAATCCCAGTAATTGAGCCTTGGTCAAAGGAATGCAAACAACCATCCCATTTTAACAAAAGTCAAGTCTTTTCTGCCCTTGCAACAAGTAGTGACAAGTCCTTAAAGGGGGACAGGGAAGAGCAGGAACCTGGCATAAAGCATGTGAGCGGGAATTGGGTGGAATGTGCCCCTCCAGTTGATTTCTGCCCTGCCATCTTGCAACCTGGTGCTAAGCACTCATTTTGCAGGTGTTCATCTAGCCAGCAGCTCGCTGCTCTGAGGACTGCAGGAATTTAATTTCAGGCTGGTGGTGGTTGTGAGCCTTGTCATCCACTCTGTAAGAAGAGGTGGGATAATCTCCTGGTTATTTCTGATCAGCTGTAATGCTCTTCCTCTCTCCTCAATAGATGCCGCCTCCCTACGAGCATGCTCTGAGGCATCCTCCAGCTTTCTCAGGAACAGTAATAACCTCAGAGACCTTGGACAGACGTGGCGTGCCAGACCCTTTCCAGGCCCCTCTCAGCTACCAAACTCAGCGAAACACAGACGTGTAAGGCCTCGGCCTCCACGTACTGCTTCTTCCCGTGGTGTCAGCGACAGAAGTGCCTGTGACATTGTTCTCAGCCGCCGGGAGCGGCCAAACCTCAGACCTCCACCCAGATTTGCAATCAGCCGAGACACAGGCAAGTCAGACCCAGCCAGCGGAGATGTCCCTCCCGCAGCACAAGGACAACCACGGAGCCACCGCCAGGTATCACGCTCTGAGCGGAGCGACCAGGGATGTCTGCTCGCTCTTCTCCGGCAAACGCACTGTTACCAACGGCGACGGACCAGCTGCTTGCACCTACACAGGAGGCAAAGCCAAGGTGAAGGTCTGCTCAGCCAGAGCTCCTCCAGGCAGCTGGTGTTGTCATACCTCTGTGAGGCAAGCGCTGCCTGGCATGCCACGGATCAGACCTCAGACAGCTGTCATGTTGTGCTACGTCACTTATTTCTTAGGTTATAAAATGTTTTACTTTCTTGGTGTATCAGATACCAGTTGGGAATCCTCACCTGTGAGCAGCAGAACTAGCCTGCATCAGAGCATCGCTGTGTGCTCTCACAGCAATGGTCATCTGTGACTGAGAGCAATTTTGCATAGACTTCAGATAGATTCAGAGAGGCTCCAGGGGTTGTGTCACCTGTGGTATGCAAATACCAACCACCAAGATGAACCGTGTGACTGGATACACAAGCTGGGAAAGGACAGGAGAACCGTGGACAAAATAGCTGGTGGTCTCTGTGAAGAATGTAAAGCGAAGGTGGACATACATGGCTGACCCACTTTACCTAGTCGTCTTCTGCAGAGCAGACAATCTAATAACATCATCACTGGTGTCCTTACACCACCAATTTTGATAACCTGTTTTCTACTGCAGAGCCAATGTTTCAAATTGTTTACAAACCTGTAGATAAAATGAGATCAGTTTGGCCACAGGGCATTTGGGCTCCTTTCTTTCGAGCAACAAACCTCAAAAATGTCATAGAATGACTTGGGGAAGACAAAAAGATAAGTGTTCTAGATTATGGGTTTATGGTACACCTCCAGCCACTAAGCTTCAAATACCACCCCAGGCTTGTGCATCTTACCAGGCACTCTAAAATTAGTCGTGAGTTTGCTTTACGAGCGTGAACTTGCCTCCATTTACTGGCTAGTAAACGGAACACTTTCAGATATTTGAGTTAACCACTGAGGTGAGTTAGACAGAGGGAAAAATCTAGCTTCCTGGGATGCAGAGTTAGGTGCCAAGTGGAAAAGGATCTGTCCTCTTCTGCAGTATTTTGAATTAAGATACAAATATAACAGTTGTGTCTAAAAATTAGTAAAAAGAGAGGGAATTATTAGTGGGACAAATACTGACGTAAGAGTGATTGTAGAGAGAACTCATCCAGTGGCACAATGGAACAGGCTCTCCAGGGGAAGGCAGCTCAATACTAAATGAACAGAAGTAACACATTCTGTGAACAGCTGAGACCTTCAGCAGCCCCACAGCATTTATTAAACAGTCTTACAAATGCCAGCAGGTGATCCCAGTGCCTGAACACCGACCACGTGTGCTTCAGGAGCAAGAAAACAAAGTCCTAAACTGGTATCTTCAGAGCCAGAACATTCCTGTCCTCGGATGCCAGTCTGTCCCAGCTGCTCCTTCCCATCTGTTCCTACATGACACAGGAGGCTCAGAGCATGGTGACCAGTTTAAAGCTTCCTACTTCTGTGGTAGGGATAACACTGATAAAGGTTTTATAAAGAACTGCTCCTTTGGGTAGACGACAGATCACTTCCCTGCTCTCGCTGCTGCGGGGTGGAGGTATGTAGACCTCTTTGGTGTATCTCACGATCCCGTCCTCCAGGGCGTAGAGTGTTTTGTTACGGCCCATCCCCACCTGGAAGGGAATGAGAAGTGTTAGAAAGGAAAGGCTGAAGGTCCACCACTAAAGCAGATCTGATCATTGGTCTGCCTTGTTTGATATCCTGGCTTCAACAGCATCTGTTGCTTTGTATTTTAAAATAAAAGAAAACCACGCTATTTGCTTCCAGCAATCAGTATGCAATGGTGCTCATTACAAGGGAGGAGAGACCGATTCCACCCTGAAGCACGAGAACCCAGTTAGGTTACAAAGTGTTTGGGGACACCCAGAACTTTCGGTCCTTTCCTCGGTCACATGGGCACAGGTGTGACTCTGAGCAGGCTCTGCGACTAAGAAATACCAGGTAATGAAACCCAATTTCAGGATTATACAGAATATAGGGAAGAGCATTAAGAATGAGCTTGAAAGAGAGGCACTGAGTACGGGACTCTGTTGCAGGCTGCTGTTCTCTGAGAACCAAGGAAGAGACAGAAAAGCAACTTACGTGAGCGCCTGGATGCCAGCGTATCAACCGCTGCGTAGCCAAAGTGTTGCCTGCGTGCACGAATGCACCTGCAACAGAGTGACAGAGTCAGACTGCAGAGCTCCCCGAAGCCCTGGCAGGACACAAATGGTTCCACGACTTACAAAACCCACCCTTCTGTGGGAATTTTCTAAGGAAAAATCACTTCAAATGCTAAAAGCATCTAAACAAAAATGCTGTTAGCAGGAAATAAAGGGCAATTGATATACAATGGCAAAAAGCAATTCTAGTCTTTGAAAAGGTTACTTCTAAGGTACAAGGCATTTCTTTTATTACCTTTTACATCGATATGTTTTCATCAGCAAAGCTAATAATTATTCAGCACTCAGCTGCAAGAATCTGTACTTTGGCTTCTGCTAAGCCTCATAATTCTCCCCTTTGTAAACATCTAAAATGCCCAGCTTTTCAACACAGTGTGGGGGGAAAGTGCACTTAAGTTATTAGGTGTCCCACAGCGTACCCTCCTCCCAGGCGCTTGAGAGAGGCAAAGTTAGAATCAACGTACATTTGCTGCAGGCAATTTCGGCTGGCTGCTCACGGACCCATCTGGATGGGAGGCTGACTCACCCTGCCCTCCCGCTGGCTACCCTCGATCACAAGGTGCCACTGAACCTCCCCTTTCCTTTCTCTTGGAAGAGTGCCCTGGCCACCTCCTACTGAAATGCTCAACAACTGACACCTGTACCAGGGGAGAAGCTGTGAAGAACCCAATGAAACACAAACAAGACTCAGCAGATACTCAGACCTACCTTCTACTTTTTTGAATCCGTAGCGCTTCCCAGGGCTGCGGCCACCTAAATTTTTTGAGCTGCCCCCCGTTTTCTTAGAAGCATATCTGACAGCAGGCAGGCTTGTTTGTGGAGTAGTTAGAACTAGGTTTGGAGCAAGAACAACAACAATGTCAGCTGAAAAAAAACTATTAAACACGCTTTCTTTTTTCAGATCTAAATGATGTCAGTTAATACAGGCTTCAAAACTAAAGGCAAAAGAAAGCTCTGAGGGGGGGAAAAAAAAAAGTATTTCCAAGATAAACCATAATTAGACTACCATGGTGTAAGTCCCCTGCAGAGAGGCTACATCTCAAGTACTGCTGCTGCCCAGGGAGGAATAAAACTCTTGGCAACAATGTTACAGGACAGGCACAAATTCATGTTTCAGCAAAGCCTTGTAAAATGAGGTACAGAAGTTACAGAAGTTACCGGTCGCTGTGGATTAGGCTTTGAGAAAAGACATGTGATCTCTGTTTCAGTTTCCCCTTTGATCAAATGACATTTACTTACACAGTAATATTTTGAAATCTTACAAATGAGAAGACTCCAGTTCAGGACAATATATAAGCATATACAGAATTCCTATCCTGAACATACTAATTGAAGCATTTTGTGCAAATCTTTGCGTTACGATCAGGGCAAGTCAGGGGGAAAAAAAAAAATCAGTTGTTACAAACACTGTCTCTGGAACACAAAACATTATTCACACCAAAAACTTCTTCCTTAAACAAACAAACAAACAAGACACTGACAGAAAACACACTGGTTTTCTTATAAAGAAAGCTGACCCTCTAGCAAACTTCTCTCTGTAAAAAAATGATTGCTATATAATTAGTTCTTTTTAAAAATCTCTTCAGTACCTCCTCTCATGCAGTTAGCAGGCAAATCCAATTTTTCTGAATCCCTCTATTCAACCTCTTAAGCAGTGGGTTAGTACGGAAGAGTGGTTACCATAACATTCTTCTTTTCTTATCCTGAGTAAAACCACTGGATTAATTTAATCTTAATTTAATTATCATAAATACTCAATGAGCTAAAAATATTTTTGGGAAAAGGGAAATTGCTCTACAAAGAAACATTAATTTTAGGAGCTTACCCATCAAGTAAAAGAAAGGCTCTGACACTTGACAAACTACAGGGAAGTAGGCAAAGATGAATGAGAGTTACAGTTCCACATACACAAATTCTACGAAGTCATAGTCCAAGTAACTTTTATCAAAAAAACTCCAACAGGTTGATTCCAGGGTTACCTTTGGTGTTGCATGAAAGAAGCTTGCTAACAAAAAATGAACCTCAAAGTATCAGACATGGGGGGGAAAGTGGTTATCTAGAGAAAACTGAGACAGAGTTTGTAACTTGATTGAGGTCACGTTGGAAATCAGTGGAAAAACTTCACAATTTTGATGTCCCACCAAAGAAACCATGAGGATATTTCTGCCCGTAACACTTCTAGATTAAAAAAAGGGATATTTAAAGCCTCCTGACCATAGCACTGTGCAACGAGAGAGCAGCGCCCTTTGCTGTTTGGTCTCTAGCTAGCGCACACGAACACTGCTTTTCCAACGATGATTTTTTTCACCATGAGGGCAGTCCCCATCCCTGGAGCTTTTCGAGGCCGGAAGGGGTGAAACCTTCAGCACCTCGGCCCCACCTCAGAGCTGACCCTGCCTTCAGCAGGTTGCACTATAAACCACCTATGGCCTCTTCCCGCACCTCTTCCCGCATGAATGACCCCGCGATGCGGCAGCGCCAGGGCCTGAAACTCTCCCATTTCACCACAGCGCCGCCTCAGCGGAGCCGCGGCCTGAGGTAAAGGCGAAGGCCTCGACCCCGAGCTACCCGCAGTGATCTTTCCCGGGGCACCCCCTCCACAGCTCAGCTTCCCGCCCCACGGGCAGACCCCCTCCCTACCCCGCGGAGGGGGTGAAGCTGGAGGTGGGGGTAACCCCTCACTCACACAGCCGCCGCAGCGCCGCCATGTTCCCTAGCACCACCGCCTCTTCCTCTTCCGGTGGGAGGGCGGAGAGGGCGCGCGGCTGGCGGGGGGTGGCCCGGACCCNGGCTGGCGGCGATTGGCCCGAACGCGCGAGCGTTCGGACCAACCGCGGCCAGCCGCGCGCCCGTTTGGACCAACCGTCACTCGAGCGAGCTTCCCCTCAGCGGGCGCCGGTCGCGCTTTTCCCGCAGGCGTCCGGAGCTTTACCTCAAGGGAAAGAGGGATGGCGGAGAGGAGACTGTGGTCTGACGAGAGCGATGAGGAGGAGCTGCCTACCTTAGCCTCCCTGATGCAGCCCTCGCCATCGCCATCGCCGCCGCCACCACCGCTGTCACCGCCCGGCGGGTTGGGCAAGGGGCGGTCCTCGCCCCCCACTCCCAAACCGGAGAGGGCGGCGGGGGTGGTTGTGGTGGTGAGCAGTGGGAGCGAGGAGGAGGAGGTCGAGGTCGAGGAGGTCGAGGTCGAGGAGGTCGAAGTCGAGGAGGTCGAGGTCGAGGAGGTCGAGGTCGAGGAGATCGAGGTCCAGGAGGTCAAGGTCCAGGAGGTCAAGGTCCAGGAGGTCGAGGTCGAGGAGGTCGAGGTCGAGGAGGTCGAGGTCGAGGAGGTCGTCCCTCTGCCCGAGAGGATCAAGAGGAGGGTGGAAGCAAGGAGGGAGGTGTTTTTTGAGCCCCGCCAGGCGGGCGGGCGGGATGCAGCAGGGGGAGCTGGCCTTTGTGCTAGCGGTGACGTATTGGCACCTGGCAACGGAGGGCCGCGGCAAGCCCTGGTGTCGTCTGGAGAAGTGTCTTGTGGCAGCCCAAATGGCATGCCTGGTGTTGAGAAGCCCTCTCTGTGCCTGCTGCCAGCCCCTCAGTCTGACTCCGCAGAGCAGCCTAATGGGGGCCCAGCAAGCAGAGAAAGCCCAGAAACATCCCCCTCTCCCAAGAAGCCAAAATATAGTTGGAAGGAAAGGGAGGCACTCTGCCAGGCTTCGTGGAGGAGGAGGAGGGAGCGACAAGCACGGAGGAGGCAGAAGGAGCAGGAAAAAGAGAGGAAGAGGGCCTTTGCCAAGATGCTGAAAGCTCGGCGACCAGGGGAGTGCCAGAAATACATAACAGTGGTGCTAGACCCAGGTATTTGTCCTCACAGCCTGCATCTGCCTTATATTGACTGTCAGCTCGTGCTGTGGGGGCCTGACCCATGCACCGGTTGCAGTTCTCTTACAGGCAGAAGGCGGTGGACAGATCCTTAGTGCTTTGCAGGCTGCAAATTATTCCTGTGTGATTGAGAGTCAGGCTGTTCCCTGCAGCATCACCTGGAGGAGAAAGACTGTGTCATCTCAGGTGTGGGAACAAAATCTACATGTTCTTCCCCTTTTCTTCCTCTTTTATTTGCACTCATTAGTAATTGTATTTAGCAACCCAAGTAAACGCCCTCTAATCTTCTCCCTGCCTCAGAGGTCTGAGTGGGAGCACCAGTTTGAGTGAATTATAAACAGACTGTTGGTCTGGCTGTTTCTTTTCATGTCTGGACAGATGGAAGGAGGAGATGAATGGACAGAAGAACCAAATATCCTGGTTCTGCTTCACTTGGAGGAGTTTTTATTCATGGTTCACAACTACCAACAAGTGAGAGTGCTCATGACTTCTGTACTTTTGAACATGGTTTGCTGTAGGGGTGGTGTTTGTCATCCCTCTTCATGGCAGGAAGGTTTTCATGTGGGGTGGAGCTATGTAAACCAGAAATCTGGTTTTAGAAGCCATTAATGGATCAAAACCACTAGGGTTGTATAATGCAAAGTTCTGACAAGCTTTCTTTCCAAGTTACAATTTTTCACAGATTTTTGAAGAGGTAACTTTGTCAGATCAAGCGGGATTATTTTTAAAACCTTTTTTTTTTATTTCTTTCTGCTATAACTTTATACCAGATCAAGTATTGCCTGCTTGCCCCTGAAGAGCTATGTGAACAGACTTTTTCATCTGCAGACCCAGCTGCAGCATCAGAGCCATATGTTGCTGCACTTGCATGTGTAACTCAGAACGGTTTAACCCCTTTTTTCTGTTGGTCTTTGCAGGAGGTCCAGGGCTATACAGAAGGACAGGACAAGACCCTACAGAGCTACGTAGCTTACGTGATGGAGAATATGCCTGGGAAAACTCTGGCACTGGCAGTAGTTGGAATACAAAATTATTTCAGGTTAAACTTTTTTCCCTCCAAATGTTTCTAGGTTGTCTCTGGCCTTGAAAAATACCATAGGTGTTTACATTAAGTCCTTCTAGCAAAGACTGGAGCATAAGAGGTGTTCCCACCCAGAACTGCTCCACTATTTGTTATATAGAAACAGAAGCAAAGGTCCATCCAGCCTGTCACCACAGTGACCAATGGGAAATACCTGGGGAAGAGCATGAACTCCAGTCTTACTTTACTCTTCTTAGGTCTCTTGGATTTCAGCCAAAAAAGAGACTGTATCAGGCAGCAGCAAGTAGAAACCAAGGAAAGAAACAGGGAAAAAAGAAAGTTAAGGATTTTGACCTGGAGGTAACCAGAATGGATGTGGAAGAAGTGAGTACCTTTAAAACAGGCATGCAGCCATCATCTCTTGTTGTCTGCCACTGTCTGGACATTTGACCCAATCGCACACTTTCTTGAACGGGGGTTTCAGCCCTCATTAGTCCTTGTGTCTGTGGACAGAGCTCCTTGGGTTCAATTCCCCACTGCTCAGGTACATACCTGCTCTCCCACGGACTGACGTGTCTCATTCACCTTGATCCTGGACAGCAAAATGTCAGTCTCAGTCAGCATCTCTCGCCCTCTGTGGCCTGCTGGCAAAGCACATTGGTGCTGCTCTGGGCTGGGTGGCCTGTGTGTAACAAGAGGAGCTGCGGCAGCTGAAATGGCGCTACACTGATATTAACCAGCAGGAGACAGGCTGCCCCTAAATACTTCAGCGCCTTAAATTAACTGTTCCCAAAATGGGGAGAGAGTGGAAGTTCTTGTCCTGTAGCAGGATGTTGTGACCCTTTTTTGTTTCAGACAAGAGTGGGGTTTGATGTGAGAAGATTAATTGTTCCATTTGTTGTTTCCAATGATGTTTACAGGCCTTGGTGGATCTGCAGCTGTCCAAAGAAGTCCAAGTCAGGTTTTTTGAGAGCTGGGAGGAGCTCGGAGTATTTGCCACTATGTTCACAAAAGGTGTAGCTGAAGCACCATTCAAGTGAGTAAACAGATGAGGTTTGGTCATATCTCTGGAGAGGCTGCACTGTCACAGTTACTGGGAGGGAATAGCAGGTACGCACTGCACTTCAGTACAACACAGTATAATGATTTTTAAAGGAGCAGGCGACACAGAGCAGCTGCTAATGCAGCTCCTTCAATGCAGGGTTAGTTCTTGGAAACTGGTGTCCTGCCTGGGTAGGGTGAGGACAGGCCCTGGTTTCACGCTGGAGTCTTGACATCAAGTAAAGCTCTTGTTCTCAGCCCGCGTTTAGGAGTGGGAAGGGAATGCAAGTAGGGCTGGGCTCTTACAGCACCAGCTTTTGTTCGGTATGTAACCAAGAGAGACGTTACTGAGAATGAACCATTTAGCTGCTTCCATTGATAAGGAAAGACTGCAGCATGTCGCACAGTGATCGCTTTGAAAGCCATCTTGTGCAGTCTCACACAATCCTAGCATTCCTACCACAGCAGCTGCTGTATTTTACATCTCAGCCATGAGAAGAGATGAGATGTCGTTAAAAATGACGTGTAAAAGTGTTTTATTATGGTTGACAGAAACTGAGTTTTTGTTTACCACTTTGTATGCATGTTGGCTTGTGTCAGGGTTGCTCCCAAGTACAGGATTGTTTCTTTTCCTTTTTCAGTAGGAAATCTGGGTCTTAAACAAGGAAATTTAATTTACATGTGTTTAATGCATGTAAAGAATATAGGGTCAAATTTATAGCATTTACTTTGATGCCAATGGTGTCTATAACAGCATGGAGTGAGAAACAGTGCTCTGTCTCTGGCTACATGACAACAGATGCAGGAATAGGATTTTCTTCACAGCCTCATTGTCTCATTCGCTTTCCCATTCTTTGTTCTCCCCAGGCGAGAGCGACAGAAGACGAGGTTCCCTTTCTACTTAGAGAAGGGATGGTGCGGAGGGGTGAAGGTGGATCGTTCTGGAAAGGGTCTCCTGGAAGTTTGGAAGAGGCAGATACAACAGTTTAACCGGGTCAGCCTCGAGATGGCTGAGGCTGTTGTGTCAGCCTACCCTTCTCCTCAGCTTCTGAAGCAGGTGAGGATGCCTCGGGAATACCGAGTACTGCGTGCAGACAGCCAACTAATGTAAGAAGCGGAGGAAATAATTTAATTGGTATTAAATTTGACACAACGATTCTGTATGAGCTGTTTAGTAAGGTAGTGAAGGAACCGATTCGTGGGCACACATTGCTTTGGCTTTAGAGAGCAGACTACTGAGGGAGCAGTATTGGTTCTGCATCAGCCTGTAAGCTCACAAATGAGATATGGGGAGAGACCAGGTGAAAAATGAGTGTACATTGTGAAAGGCTAGAGCAGTCACAGGTGCATCGCTTTGATTATTTTTTTAAGCAATGGATGCAAATGGATGATACTGTTGCTCCTTTGTGTTGCTTTTAGGCCTACAGCAGATGCTCCTCGGAGCAGGAGCGGGAAAACTTGCTGGCTAATATCCCTGTGTGCCGCGGGGATGGTGTGACAGCCACCTCCCGGCAGATCGGACCAGAACTCTCCCGACGGATCTATCTGCAGATGACTTCCCTCGATCCTGACCTCTACTTGGATTTCACTGTCTAGCCCCAGGGAATGCGGATTTTACTGTTTGCCTCGTTTAAGGATTCAGCTTCCTTCTGGGAAGAAATGCTTAGATAATAGTCATTGATCCTAGTTTAAAGACTTAAAACACATTTAGACTTTATTGTAGAAGAAGAAGGTTGGATAAAATTGCTGAATGGCTGGAGTTTATACAAGAAAGATGGTGAACATCTTCCATAAGACTATGAGTTGGACATGGCTTATAGTAGTGATAGTTTCTTTTATTTGTCTTCTTAGAAAATAAATAATTTTTAATACTAATAATGATCTTTGCTGCTTAACATGCCGTCTTGAATATAGCCAGGTACGTCATGTGTTGAAAGGAATACTTTCTACTGCTATCTTAAACCACAAGTAGTTATCTTCTCTCTCCAGCATGAAAAATCCTAATGCTAAAAGCAACATGGTGCTGCCCCCCCAGCACCTGCTCTAGTGAGGTGGAAGAACTTTACCTCGCAAAATAGACTCTCAGCAGATGGGAACGAGTAAGACTAATTTTCAGACACAAATCTAGACTGCCCTGATTCAGTCTCCAGACGGCTTAATCTACAGAGGGTCTTGAAATCTGATTATATGCGCTGGAATTATGAGGTCTAAACAGTTGGCAGAAAAAGCTTTCTTTTAATTAGACTGGGGAACACACTCGCCTGTCCGCAAAGCCATTAGCACTTGTGTGCACACAAGGACAGTTGAGGTCTTCCGCAACAGCAGCACTTACTGAGATGGGTGCTGAGAGTGAATTAAACTGCATCCAATGTGTGGAAGTTACCCTTTGGAACCGTGCTGCCTCAGATGAAAAAATACCCACCCGCTACACTAGCTTCAGGCATTCCGCAGGAGCCCTTGCCTGGCCAGCGGCATGCTTCTGACCCGAACTGATACATCTTATCAGCCTGGTGTTTGCAAACTTAAGCAGCGCTCTCCTAGATGGCAAAGCGGCAGACTCCTGCCAGATGCTGGCAGGAATGTCTGCAGAGAGGAAATGTTGCTTTGAATGTTGTTTGCCATGTTTCCGAACATTTCTGGATAGTAAGCAAGGACCTTTTAAGGAATGTGGTGAGTTAGATACCAAAAGCAAAGCCTAAAGCTGTTTCAAGGAAGCTTAGAAAGCGTATGTACTGCTATAGATTATTTCCTCGTGGCTCTGCTCCTATCGGCGATAATCCCAGGTATTACAAGAGAGGGAGCGATTCTGGTGACTAATGTAGGAGTCTCAGTGGCGTCTGTAGCATGGATATTCTCCGAAACCTGCACTTGCAACACTATCTGTACATTTCATTTTAGTACTCACAAAGCCCTTAAGGGTATGACAAACTTCCGCTTGGTTTTCTCTGTAAGGAAATTATAAATAATTCGTAGGCCTTTGCACAGGTGAGTTTTCTTCTTAGGTGCAAACTGCCAAACCTCCCAGCCTTCCCATCAGCCCCAAGGCAAAGCCCTTCGCTGCCCAACTGCCTCAGCCTGGGCTGCGTGCCACTGCTGCAGCCGGCGACTCGCACGCTGTTTGTCCGTGGGTCTGACCCCCCGCTCTTGTTGCAGACAGAAAACCAGCCTGCAGGCTGCCCAGAAGCCCTTCCTCAGCTGTAGCCCCTTTGCTGGCACTGGCTGTTTAAAATAAATGTAGTTAGAAATCATTACTGTACGTACTCAGAAATAATTTTGGGCTGTTTCTAAAAGACCCAATTAAAATTAAAACCACTAGCAACATAAACATCCAGTTCAGACAAATTGCTGCGAAAACTGTTGTATTGAAAATTTTCAGCTCCTTTCAATAGCACATCAGCTTCTTCGCTCCAACATGCGGATGCGCAGCCGTCCTACACACTTGTAATTGGTCCTGGAGTAGGCCTTAATATATTATTCCCATACAGCCGTATCGCCAATTTTAGCACAAATAGAAATGAGAGCAAGGAATGGACATGTATTAAACACCTTCCACCTCCAGGACAGAGCTATAGCTACCTAGATAACGCAAGGGCTGGGTTTTTCCACTCCTATAGATTGTCAGCTTTCTGTATCTCGCAATCTAGGTAAACATCCCGTGGAGGTAAGAAGTGTTAACGAGTTTAGGTTAACGTGGGCAAATAATGGGAGTTACAGGCCAACTGTGAAACATGCACAGCAAAGATGATCTGAACAATAACTCTGCTCTGTGTGGAGTGGACCAGCAAACCAACGCTGACTGATTAAAAGCAGTTTCATCAGAACACAATTCCATAGGAATTCTGGCTGCGTAGATGGTGGAGGGAGATGCTGACGAAGCAAGTGCCCGTCCAGGACAATCACTGCTGTGAGTTCTGTTGTAGCATATTTTGCAGGGTTTTGTGGTTTTGCAGAGCGGCTAACACGTCCTCGTAGAGAGTGTTCACGCTGACGCACAGAGGTTGGTGTTGCAGCTCTGTCAGCTTGCAGGCGGCCAAAGCACAGAGGACGCACAGCAGCACAAAGAGCAGGACCCTTAGCACCGACCGTGACCAGGAGCGCTTGTGCCGGGGTGGCTGAGGGGGACGAGAACTGGAGGCAGGCTCTGTAATGAGAACATTTATGAGACAGAGAAGGTGAGGAATTAATCAAATATCTTTAACAGTCTACATTCAGAAACAAGCTGTTCAGGTAAGGTACTTTAGCCTGTGCTGCAGCTGTCTTTTGTCATGAATTTTCATCACTTAACTCTGGTAAATAAATAGATGCGCAGGATCTACCCGTTTAGGATGAAGTTTCAGATTTAGTTTCATGGGCAGCAGTGAACAGGGTGTAAAGCACCTCTGTGTTGTGCAAGATCTGTTTTTGCACATATAGTTCAGTACGTTTGAAAAGAAATGAGTGGAGGGAAGCTCTCCGTAGGAGCAGCCAAAGAACTTTCTGAATCTTGTAGCTCAGTAGTTCGTCAGGAACACAGATGAAGGGGAAAAGGGCACAGCAGTAGAGCTTATTAGAAGTCCTACAGGTTTCCCCCCGCCCTCCCACCATCTCCCAGTACCTGGGCTGCATAAAAGCAAATCTGGCAGCATCAAAATGAGATGAAGATGAAATCCGATGCTATCCCACCCACAGTGGATACTACTTACTTCGGGTCTGCACGTTTTCTTTTTTAGTTTTCTTTTCCATCTCCTGTTTTGCAGCTTTCTGAGCATCATACTCCCGTCTTCTGCGTTCCTTTTCTTCTGCTTTCTCTCGCTTCCTCAGTTCCCTCTCTTGAGCCTCCTTTGCTCGCTGTTCTGCTTCACGCTTCTTCTCCATTTCTGGGGATTAATAGGAAGTTTTTTTCCTTTTATGTAAAGGGTTGTCATTGCCTTCTTCCTTATTACCTGCTTATCTGTTCCCAATTGGAACGAGGAAACAAATCAAATAACTATCCTCTATTTTTATCTTTTTTTTTTTTTTATATTACATACCTTGCATTTTGCTCCCTCAAAATTAGGCTTCCCTTAAATAAATCCTGTGCTCTTCTTTCGTATTTTTCATAGGTGACCTATAGCGCATTCCATCTAGAGATCTAACTACCATTCAGGCAAGAAATCGCATCGTTATCCCCAGCTATCTTTCTCCCTCCGGCCCTTCTACCCTACTACTCCCAGAGTCCTCAGGATTTTGATAGTTACAAGTATTTGTTAGATGGCAGTTTGTTAGATGGCAATCAGTATGTTTGGGCATGTAAGAGATCAAGAACAGTCCTCAGCAGACAGCACGTGAGGGCTTTTTGTGCTTACCTCGCTCTGCTTGGAGCTTCCGTTGCCGTTGTCGATCCTGCTCAGACTGGATCGCTTTCATGTGCTGCAGTACCTTCAATGTCCAAGAAAACAACCTGAGGTCTCTGCAGGAGGCTCGTTGCACAGTCAGTTCAAAACAGAACAGCTGGAGCGCAGCTGAGGACAGTCGGCTGGGGCTGACCACCAACCCCGACTTACCCCTACAGGTATGGCTCTGAAGAGAGCTCGCACCTTCCCACGTCAATCTTTGCAGTTAAGAAACAGATCTTTCCGTTAAAAAACAAACGTGCCAAACTGGTGCTAGCTGATACAGAGGACCGCAGAACACGTCTATTTCTGTGAGCCTACAGTTTGCCAGAGCTTCTCCAGAGGTTTTTGCACTCTGGACTATAAGCCTAGACATGGGTTATTTTGTCTGACTATGCCTCTGCTTTCTTGGCAACCAGCATTTAGTCCTCTCTTAACTCCAGTAATGGAAGAAAATCCTACTCAGCCCAGTGTTTGCTCTCTACAGGCACGGAACCAGTGAGGTCAGCGCAGCGAACCTGCACCTCACTGGCTGAAGAAACTTCAAACTGCTGCAGCAGCTGCCCAGCTTGCTAAGCAAAAAGAGGAAGAACCACCGCCAATAAAGCAAAGTAAGGAAAAAAAGGTTAAAAGCAGATTCCTTACCTTGACAGCAGCCTGTTTACACTGCTTCTCATCCAGACAGTCTCCTGCTACTTTAGCTAGGACAGGATCAAGGGGATTGTCCTTCAGATCGAGCCACTTCAGGTTCTGCAGAAAGGAATGATAAAGGGGAGGCTGTAAGAGCACAGCAATCTTGCGATTATTTAAGAGATCCAAAGCAGAAGCAAAGAACTACTTAGTTTTCACATGAATGAAACGGGTATGGAAGACAAGCAGAGAGCTTGAGCAGAAGTGTTTTCAATAGATGTGAGAGAATTTCCACTGAGCTGTGGTGCAGAGCCAGCTGAATTTTGGAATGGGTAGTCAGCAGGATGGATGCTTTACCAGAGAAATCAACCTGAGAAGGATCACAAGACCCTGGGCTGCATCCCAAAGGTTTACGTAACTGCCCAGCAGACAGTTTTACCTTGAGCTGGGCAAAGCTGACTGGCAGGGTGACTAAACGGTTGTTCAGAAGGTCCAGGTGCTGCAGATTGACCAGGCGGCCAAAGTCCAAGGGCAGCTGTTGAAGCCGATTTTTACTCAAATCCAGTTTCACCAGATGCATCAAACTGCAGAAGTCTGACTGAAACCCAAACACAAACAAAACCCAGAAAAAGCCTGTCAGCACCTTTATGGAGGAACCTCAGCAGGGGGGAGTATGTGCAGATAGCCTGCACCTTACATAAGCCACAAATCCTTAACTTACTACAGAACCGTGACGGAGGAAAATCACTCTCTCTTGCCTTGGAAGAGAGAGGTAGAAAACAGTGGGACAGCCAAGACAGACAAACTGACAAGGTGATGTGTGGCAACTGAAACAAACCCGAGTCTCCACTGCTGATGAAACTGGTCTGTATTCATGTGGGGATCCTCTGGCAGGAAGCTACTGCAATCTTCACGCAGTGCAAACCTTCTCTCCCTCCTGCCTCAGCCAAAACCACCCACCAGTACGGACCCGCCACCGACAGCAGAGTCATTCAGCCACCCTAGGATGGGGAAAGTCCTGGCTCCAAACCTTCCAGTGAACCTTCACTGAAGCACTAATTATCTTTTCTAAACATTTCCCAGCAGACTCATCCCCTCAAGGGCTCTCTAGCACCTTACCGGCAAGGAAATGAGGTTGTTACAGGACAAATCCAAGATAGTAGCTTTTGGAAGAGCAGCCTGAAAGAGAAATAAAGCACTAAATCAACACCGAGGTACACCCGTACCCTCCCGACACCTCCAGTTTTGCTTCAGCCTCTGCGGTTTCTCCCGCGTCAGTCTGTCCATCCCCCCGCGGCTGCCTCCGAGGTCACGTCATATCTTAATTGATTTCTGGGTCTAAAGGCAGCACTTATCCTGAAACAGATGTGAGCAGCGGCAGCGGCGCGGCCAACAGGACATGCAACCCTCCTCTCTGCCGTTTCAAAGACCTGCAGGCCAGGTCACGAACACCTCCAGCACATCTGGCTCCCCCGCGCACACCTGGCTCCCCCGCGCAGCCCCTTCCGAGCAGGGACCGAGCTGACAGAGCCGGCCCCCGGGGCTGCGGCCCCGGCCCCGGCCCCGCCGGGCGGCCCTTGGGCCGGACGCTCACCAGCTCCCGGACCGGCACCTCGTTCAGGTCGCAGAGGCTCAGGTCCAGCTCGTTGCCGTCCAGCTTGTCCTTCAGGCTCGGCCCCTTCCCGCCGCCCCGCGACATGGCCGCCGGCACCGCCGGGGTCCTCCGAGAGGCGAGAATAACGGGGTGCGGGTCGGCTCGGCTCGGCCGGGCTCGGCTGCGCTCGGCTGGGCTGGGCTGGGCTAGGCCCCGCCACCCACTTCCGCGTCCACGTCCGCGTCCACNGCCGAGCACCGCCCCGCACGGCCCCGCACCGCACGGCACCGCACAGCACCGCACCGCGCACCACACAGCACCGCACAGCACTGCACTGAACAGCACCGCACAGCACTGCACTGAACAGCACCGCACAGCACTGCACTGCACCACACCGCACAGCACAGTACCGCACAGCACAGCACCGCACCGCACAGCCTGCCACACCTGGGGCACCGGCACCTCTTTGGGGCACCGCCACAGCCTTTCCACCGCCCCCGGGCCCCTCGCCAGGCTGTCCGAAGTTCCTCAGCTGGTCAGTGGCCCTTCTGTGTGGCCCCACGGGTGGGTGAGATTCACACCCAGTCGTTTCACCGGTCACATACCACCCCACGAAAACCCAACCGTTTAATGACTAATAATCCCCATACGAACACAGACACCAAGTAACCTGCTGGTGGCAGATACTGGTGCCTCAGCCTCTTCACAGGCTGCATAATGAGGTGCCCCGCGGGGCTCCGCGCTGCCAGCCGTGTGCCGTGGGGTCCCGCTCTGCCCGCCCTGAGCCCCGTTCCCAGCTCGCCGTGTTACACCAAGGTGTTTCTCTTCACAGGGAGGAAGGTGCAATTAATGTTCCCGCTCTGATCCAAAGGCTCCAGCGCTGCAGGAGCAGAGCGCTCTCTTGCCTTGGCTGACCCGCTGTGGAGAAAGTCGGTTAAAGAGAAAAGGAGCCTGGGACAGAGCCAAATTAGCGTTACCCGGTAATGGCATTACAGTGAGGACTAACCTTGAATTTCCCAACTCCTGTGCAAATCATGATGTACAGGACCTTGTGAAGATGTGGAGTGGTTAAAACTACTCCAGCACATCTACCCCGTGGTGCTTTGGTTAGTTTTTAAGTTGCCAGTAGGTCTCTTGCAACACCGAGAGATCTGCATTAATTCAGCACAGAGGTAATCGAGACCACAAACCTGAGCAAAGGCACCCCAAAACAGCAAACAAGGATTTGCCTCGTAGAAAGTGTAACAATATCTGCCTGAGGTTAATGCGTTCTCGCCCAGGAGATTATAGAAGTTTGTCGGAGCAGGTTATTGCTCCTCCAAAGGTGAGCTGCAATTGCAGAGCCCTCATTTGAGAAAAGAGAGGTCTAGTTGTGCAAGAACCTCCCCCGTCCCCCAGCTTTTCACAACAAGGTTTGGAGGAGCAAGGAAGGGCCAGAGAGCGACCTGCTCCAGGGACGGGTGGGGAAACCTCGTGTTGCCAGAGCTGCCAGCACGGACACCAAGGGAGGCAACCGATGGTCTGAGCCCTGCGTCACCGCGGTGGCGAGGGGCTGAGGTGAGGCGTCGTGCAGCTGCGCGGCCCCCGCTCCCTTCCCCAGCTGGGAGGCACCACGCACGGTCCTGCTCCCGAGGGAGAAACCTGGAGAGGCGCGGGGGGACCCGAGCAGGACCCTCGGCATGGCTGGCAGCGGCCTTTGTGTGCGCAGCGCTGCGGAGACTGAAACCTGTGCTTCTGGGTTTACAGAAGTCCAAGAGCCTTTGGCTCCTAGTGGAAGCAAACGAGGGTGTAGATCAGTTACAAAACCTACCTGCTTATTTGTGATTAACTTGAAGGCAGATTTTTAAATCTTCTTTAAAAATAAATTATATCTTACTGAATGGTGTATGAAGTGTTACTGGTTCAGCCTGCCTTTGCTTTGCCAATCTCGAACAAATGTACCCCAATGTCAAGGTCACATTAACTTGTGCATAATTCTCAGTTTAATACCTAACCGGGATTCACCCTCTAGGCTAATGATCGGCACGTGGGAAGATCAAACTGAAAGTCAGCTTTAGTTTTATTTATTAAAGGTGGGGGGTTTATTGGATTCCAGATGTTGGAGGTTTTTTTCTCTGTGGTTATGCAACACTGAGCTGAGCACACTTTGATGCTCCTGCAGTACAGGCAAAGCTAATTGCTCTGTGCTGTGCTGAAACGGTGGAAGGATAACTTCTGGTCACAAATGTCATACACCTTACATCGTCTGCGGAAATGCATAAACTCCCCTAGCTACTGATTTTAGTGGGACTGACGTGTAAATAGAGGTACCTGGGCATGTCTAAAAAGACTTCAAACCTCCATAAGAGACACAAACCATAACACGGGCACATCGCACACTCTGCTAGAGGAAGGCTGCAAGAACATCAGCAAGGAGAGGGGAGCGGGAACTGCTGAGGGAAGTGGGATGAGCGCTGCCAATCTAATCCTGACCTAATGGTCCTTACCGTGGCCCTGGGGGCATGAGCTGGCCACGTCAGCCAGGGGCCACAGCCCATTCCCAGACCCTCAGCAGATCTCCAGCCTGCCTCACCCAGCGTCCTCTCTGCAGCCACGGCCAATTTTTCACATTTCAAAGACAAAAATCTCCCTTCCCCCAACAAAAGAAAACACTGTCACTGCTGCCACCAAACTCCTTGTGAACAAGACGCACAGTGGGGAAAATCCTTCCTGTTTCTAAAACCAAGGATCTAACACCGGAGGTCTGGCTGCAGTCAGTATTTCACTGTGCAGCTGTGTTACAAGCGCATTCGTGACTTTGATGTCTGAGATACACCCGTTCTGAGGCCAATAGCTAGGCCCTTGTTCCTCAGCGCCGTCGTGCTCGACGTGGTACAGACACACTGTGCCCAGAGGCATCGAACTCCAGCTTCTGCCCAGGCAGAGCTGCAAAATGGCAGCCAGCAATCACCCAGCAGGTCAGTGGCTGAGCCAGAAACAGCCGGTGTGTCAGGCCAGCACCGATTGCACTGTCTGGTTAATGCTCATGCGGTATTTAAAAGACACAGACTATTTTCTGGGATCAAATTTACATCCCAGCCCTTTCATGAGGATTAATTAGCTTTTGGCCATTGTCGCAGGCAATGCCCGGAAAGGCTGTCAGTCATTTTCTATGTGGGGAACGATGCGCGTGTCACCTCTTCAGCATCAATTCTGCTGCAGCGGAGCAGCGCTGCTCCCGTGGCCGGGCACTTGGCAGAGCTCAGCACCGCAGCGCTCCTCGCCTGGGTGCCTGCCCATGCCTCTGCCCTTACGTGAGGGGATCTCAGCCTGCCTGGCTCTGGAGTAGCTCTGCAGTTCCTAGCTGGTCTGGCTTCCTACCTCAGCAGGGTACAGGGAGCCAGGGAGTGCCTGAAGCTATTCGTGAGGTAGTAATTGTGATAACTCATTAACTGGATAGGGCTGGAAATCAATTAGTGGCTCGCAGCGCTCAGGCACCAAGCAATGCAGATGTACAAAAGCGGAGGCAAGTGGTGTTGGTTGCCTTGTGCCAAAGTCCATCTCAGCCAGGGTGTGGGGCTTATTGGGGTGCACGAAAAGGCCAGGGTTGGGGTTAGGCAGAAGGAGGCCGATGGGCAGTCTGGAAAAAGGAGATGGTGGAGGGGGGAGATGTGGGGATGGAGGCGCCGTGCGGGGACTTGGAAGCTGGCAGAGGAGGGGGCAGGTGCCCCGCGGGGCTCCGCGCTGCCAGCCGTGTGCCGTGGGGTCCCGCTCTGCCCGCCCTGAGCCCCGTTCCCAGCTCGCCGTGCTGCTGCTCGCCCCGTCGCCCGGGCCGGGCGGACGCTTCCTCTGCTCCCCGTCCCAGCGAGCCTTTCCAGCCGGCAGCACCCGGGCCCCGGGACCGCGGGGGAGCCGCAGCCCCCCGAGGCGGGGCGGGAGCGGGGCCGGGCGGAGGCGGACGCGGAGGCGG
>VYZW01050313.1:0-48318 GCA_013401315.1 Balaeniceps rex
CACATTGCCGGCTCATGTCCAGCTTTTCTTCCACCAGTAATATTAAAAGTAATATTAAAAAAGAACAGCTTTGTTACAAGGGGTTGCAGGGGGCCTCCCGCAAGGACCTTCCTTTTCTGCCTGCTTACAAGTAACGTGCAGCAGCAAATATTTTTTTGCAACTCCTCCAAACTCCAAGGCTGTTGGGCCAGTGTAAACGCTGCATTTTTATAAGGGATATTTAATCTCCCTGGAGTAAGGACGTTCAGGCAACAGTTTCAAGGCAATGCCAATTCTCACTACATTTTCCCCCCTGTGAAAGTACTCTTTCAGGTTCCTTTTAAATTTGATTTTGCTGAAGAACTTACACACATTTTGGGGCACGTGGAAAGCCCGTTTGCCTCCTTATCTACTTTTTCATGTACTACTTCCCGATTTATACCCAATACCAAGTAAGCGTCGCAGGAGACAGAGAGAAAAGCCGTTTTGCAAGAGGGCTAAATCTGTTTGCCAGTTAACTGTTGCAAATTAAAAGGTCAGAAAAACAATCACTGTATTTGGAAAGAAGAATTTTACACAACTGAGACCTCAGCCTGAAAAAAAAAAAAAAAAAATTAACTTTGTTCCAGTAAAGCGAGTTGTCTTATCTACCCACGAGGAAGTTTAATGAACAGCTTTCTGTACTTCTAAGGTTTTGAACGCGTGCCAGTTTTTGCAGGGATCTCGCTCATCCTAGATGAAACTGCAGGGCTTTAACTGAAAGGCAGAAAGTGTAAAATATGTTTTAAAATAAATCGGAAGGAGCAATTGATTGCATTTGTTCGTTTAGGCAATCAATAACAACAGGCAACATGTACTCAAGTTACATCTGCAGGTTGCTCCTCCTGGTACAGATCAAGACGGATGAATTAACCTGCCGGTTCCCAAAGCCCAAGGTACTCCTGCAAGATGGGAGAGGCTCATCACGGAGCCCAAGTCCGGAGCCATGCCAGACTTCTGCAGGCCCCCGCAACAATCTCGTACGTCCACGAATGCCCAACCTGCCACAGGTCTCCTACACCACCGTTGGCTTTTCTTCGTTCACCCGCCTCTACGCAACACCAAGCCCAGAGTTCCCAGTTTTGATATTTATGCAGATTGCTGGAATTTTGAACCAGCTCAAGATTTCACAAGTGCCGTGAAGCCATAATAGCACTTTGCTGGCAGAAGTCCCCAGTTGGACCACTTCAGGAGCTTCAGGCAGTGGAAATCACTCAAGTCAAAAATCTCTGCCTTGCCATGACTTGACCACCACCAGCTCCGGGAAGCACTGAACCTGCCGCAGGATCCTGCAAAGAGAATAAACCCGAAAGCTCTTTAGCAGATGACACTTTCCAAGGGTGCTTCAGCCATCCCCGCCCCAGCACACGCAAGCAGGACTCCTGTTCTGCAGCCTGAAAGCAGAAGTGTGCTTTAAGGGGAGGAAAGAAAATCCTAAACCCCAAACCCAAAGTGTTTTTCTATCCACACACAACCCAGCACCCCAGGTGCCCACTCACTACATTTCGCCAAATTAATCCATAGCTTGCTCCTAGCCAAAGGAATTGTTAGATTTATGTCCAAAAAGTCTCAAGTCATTAACGGCCTTAACTGCACACTTCATGTTAGTTTTTAATAACTTCCTGATATAGATTAGATCCAACTTTATTCCTCCCTCACCGCCTGAACGTGAACTCTACGAACACCCTAATTTCTGGAACGGCATCCACATTCTCAGAATATTTGGTTTCTCTCATTAGGGCAAATTTGGTTTCAAGCCAAACGACATATAAATAATTATTTACACAGCTCAGTACTCTGCAGTGCTCAGGTTCCTTTTCTTCCAAAGCCTCACAGTTATCTTAAAAAGTGTCTACCGTCATTTGCAAACTATTTTGTCAGACCAATGCCAAAGGGTGATAACCGCTTGCTTGCTCCATGTCAGCTCCTTGGAAAGGCTGAAATCGCATGACGTTTCCAAAGGACTATACTTGAAGTTATTTCTGAGTAATCTAGGAGAGATGATCTCGTACAGTATAAAGTAACTGGTTTGAAGAGCTGTGCAAATGCTAATTCCCCGGGCTGGAAAGAAGATGCATCTTTGAAAGGGGAATTTAAGCTGTCACAGGTTCCCCGTTCCAACAAAACCAGCTCCTACCACACTTTAAAAATAAATCCCTAACCTGAGATCTCCTGCAAAGAACAATCTTGATCTTAGGAACACGGGACTGGCTTTTAGTTCTTTCCTACCTCTCTTCTCAAAGCCAGTGACGATGATTAAACGATGACAAACGGGTTGGTACGGGTACCGTCGTGAAACAGGCTGCTGTCCAAGTAAACCTTAAGTGATGCACAAATACGCTGTTATACCAAGCGATGCACAGACACGGTGGTGGCCTCAGCCCTTCACGATCACTTGAACAGCTGTGCACTGGATTACAAGTATGCGGTACAGTACTTTAAACTGTTTACTTTCTTACTATCCATCATTAAAATGTGCTTAACAACAAGCACCAGCAGCCTGGGACAGATGTTCTTGCCTTTTTTTTCTTCCACAACAAAATGTAATTTACAAAAAACTAATGGAGAAGGATCTCATAAATAAAATATATAAAGGATATTGTATAAAAAATTACAGAGTTCAAAAATATTTTTAATGTATTAACACAGCGAAGGTGTGCTCGAGTCCAACAGTGACAACTTTGCTATTAATTCATATGTCTGGACTTCCAGCTCTTAATTATCCTCGTCTTACATTTTTAACTCTAAAGATGCCTTCTTGTCCTGGCATCAAAACAGTGACGGGGGAGGCATTAGACATTGTGAAATCCTAATTCTCTTGATTTCAATGAATTTGGAATATCAATCACATTAGACTGCAAATATCGCTTCACGAGGGCCTGGGTCGCGCTGAATCAAGCTTGGGAGTAAGCGTAAGCTGAAGATGAAAGCGCCCTGCACCATGACAGGCACGCATCTCTAATAAAAACGTCACCGTCCTCAGCCCTGCGATTTCAGATCTCATCACCTTTATTGAATCCAAACTGTGGCAGAGCTCGTTATATCCAGAAGCAATTTAGAAGTTTCTGAGAAGCTGACTCAGAAGCTGAGGTTGCTTTAGAAAGTAAAGCCAACGAAATAATTTTAGAACATTCTCTGATGCTTCTTGAGTGTCATGTCTTAATGATTAAATATATTGGGATGATGAAGGGGAATAAAGAAATGAAGACGACTTTCTGAAACACCCGCCGCTTCAAGATTTGAAAACTGCTCTTCTCTCACTGCCCCCATTACTCCCATCATTATATCTGAGATTTTTATACAACGCGGGTAGCTCAGATAAACAGCCTGGATATGAACACAGAAGTACTGTGTTTACTATAATCCCTGGCTGACAATTAAATAACACAAAGCATATTAATACTAAGAAAACAATTACACTGGAGTTATAATTCCATATATTATGGACTAGCGTAAATTGATACGTGCATAATATACGAACATGTAGCTAAAGCTACAGAAAGAAAATTCAGTAGTAAAATTTTGAGGACTCTAATGAGTGGAAAAAAATGTAAAGCGAAACCTTCATCACTGCGATGCTACTGCACACTAAAATACAGCGCTGTTTGAACAGTTTAAACGCGTGTTTATCTTCTTTAATTATTCCAGTGCGGTACTCGGAAAAAATACTGAGACTTTATCAAAAAACCAAATTACTTAAAGTGGTAAGAACATTTCTAGAAGGTTTCATCAAAGTCAGGACCAAGGATGGGAAATGGCTTATGCTTCGTCTTGCTCCACGGGAGAGGGGGAAGGTGGGTGTAGGGGAAGGAAATTCCACGTACGAGAGCATCCACCGTGCGAGCTGCCCCTGCAGCTGGCCAAGCACCGGTGCCACCGCCGATGAGGGCCATTAAAGGCAGCGTGGAACGTATCGCCAAAGCTTTTAAGATGCCATGCTTATCAGCCCGAACGCCTAACCAGTGCTTTAGAAATAAAGGATTACTGGGAGTAGGGGGCCTGCGTTTATACAGAAGAGCTGGAGCGAACTTAAAAGCTTTACAGCTCTTTCTCATGTATTTATGCTTATTAAAAACAAAAAAATCCAAGATGCCATAAGCTTATCTGTATTTATAACTTCAGCTGTTTGAACGCTTTGTCTGAATTGATTCCCAGTGTAAATTAAGAATTCTCTCCTCCCTCTTTCATGCACTATTGCAGCTCAGTCATTTCACCAACAACGCTGCGGAAGGTGAGGACGGGGATGCCAAGAGCGGACGTCCCACCCCTGCCAGTCCTGCAAACAACCGTGATGGCCACGCATGCACTATGGGACTGAGACAACAAGGACAACCGCTTTACTTTCTCATCTACTAGCACCCACTGCCAGATCAGATTTGATAATCATAATTTCTCATATAACGCCTATTCCATGCTATAAACTGCCCTTGACTGGGCACTGGTGGAAGAGCAGCTCCAGAGCGGTGAATGGGGGACGGTGCAAGGGAAACAGAGACAACTTGAACAGAAAAGTCAAGGGTTAACCACCACTTTTCCCTTTCTCCACTGCAGCCTCAAATAGCTCGTGAAATCTCCTACCACCCAGCTACGCTCCTCTAAGCCTGAGAGGAGGGTGCAGTGAGGTAGGGGTCGGTCTCTTCTCCCAAGGAACAAGTGATAGGATGAGAAGCAATGGCCTCAAGTTGCACCAGAAGGTTTAGATTGGATATTGGGAAAAATGTCTTCACCAAAAGGGTTGTCAAGCACTGGAACAGGCTGCCCGGGGAAGTGGTGGAGTCCCCATCCCTGGAGGCATTTAAAAGACGTGTAGTCGAGGCGCTTAGGGACATGGTTTAGTGGTGGACTTGGCAGCGTTAGGTTAACGGTTGGACTTGATGATCTTAAAGGTCTTTTCCAACCTAAATGATTCTATGATGATACCACACTCCTCTAAGCCTGTTTTCCAGTAATTTTAGAGAAAAGGGATTCCAGCTGCACATGCAGACTAGCGAAGTGTCAGTGCTAATATATGTCCTCCCACTCCTCTGCTCTTGCATCCATCGTGTCCTACAATCGGTCCAGAGCCACCCTGAAAATACAGCATCACGCTTGTTTTCTGTGTGGTCTGCCATCAAAAGAGGGGACGGGCAGAGAAGGAAAAAGGCTTTTCAGAAGCAGATGACTATAGCCACGCAAGCCGAATGTAACGCTATAAAAGAGGGGAGAAGAAAAGCTGTTCATAAACCGCTTTAAGTCAATCCACTGAGATGTGTTTTCTGCAAAACGTGTCTCTTGCAGAACTTCAGATCCTGCAGGCAAACCAACCCCTTAACGTTCAAGTTTCTCCCATCCATCAATCCAGAGACCAAGCTCCCTGCTGCTCTGATCCTTCCAGGGAAACCAGCTCCAACAACAGAGGATTTGGCTGAGAATTTCCACCTGTGGCTAGTGGCAATGTGAACAAGCCTTTTTCTGTGAAGCTCCTCAAACCAGTCCCAAACCACTGCTTTTCCTTTTCAGAATTAAAAGCAGATGGTAAACAAATCAAAGGACAGTTATCTAAACAGTTGCCGAGATTCAACATCTCTCTTCATTATCCAGTCGAAATATATTGTTTTCACATTCATACTCCCAACTCCAATCTGTTTATTGGTTTGCAATAGCGGGGAATTTCCGCCTCCTTTTCCAATAGCAACTTGGTAACCACAGCGCATTTGGCAATTTCTTAGACAATATTCCTTTGAGATGTTAACCAAAAGGGGCTGGAAATGAGAAACGGCTACACTGGAGGTGGTACAAAGATGCACTCCACTGCAGAAACTTCAGCGAAGATCGAATCTCCTTAAATAATTCCTCAGTGTCTCTCCATTTGAGGGGAGAATTTGATATACCCCTCTTCTGACAAACAAGCTAGCAGCAAAGCAAAGGATTCAGAAGTGTCACCTCCAATATCCATTCAAAACCTGTACAACACGCAGCCTCCAAATCGCTTTGATCTACCAAAGAACAGCACGTTTTGTGGGTAAAGCCACCTTAAAGAAACCGGGGGCTGTAGACACTTCAGATGGGCACATAGAACATGCCCAAAACACAAGTACAGCGAGGCTGAGCTCTCTGCCCCATCCCACGGCGCAGGACCCTCCTGGCAGATGCCATACCTGCACCGCAGGACCACCAAGCCTTGGCTGCCGGTGTCTTTTTAATTGCAGACCCATGTCCTAAAGCAGATGGGATCACCATGGTGAGAACCAAGGCATATTTGGGCAGAGGACACCAGGGTGGGGAAGAAGCACAGCAGACACTCTCCAGTAGTCCACAGGTCCTGTGCTTGGCACAGTAATTCCTCCGTCAAGCCCAGAAATTCTGATCTTCTCCAATTATACCTGCGAGGAGCAGGGAGTTGGACTCAGTGACCCTCATGGGTCCCTTCCAACTTGACATATTCTATGATTCTAGAAAGAGAGATATAGGAAAACACAGATCTCAACTAAAGCATCCATTTTACTTAATCCCCTGATTGCTCCAGCGGTGTTTATGCTCTAACACAAGAGCACTCCAGCTGCAATTTGCTGTACAGCAACACGACCAGAAGGGAGAGAACATTGCAAATCCAGCAAAACAACACCCACTCCCGCGGTACGTGTATTAACCAAAACGATCTCCTAACCCATTAGCATGACATCTCGATTTCAACGCCATCCTGAGCTATGCAAGGGGGTTTGCTGACCACGCGTTCCCCTTCCCGTCACGTGCGCAGCGCTGGAAGGAAACGCACCCTCATCCTCACCCGAGCAACAAGGTGGTTATCGCTAATTGCAGCAGCAGAACAACTCAACGAGATGGCAAACGCATGCATAAAGCAGAAGGGAGAAAGAAAATTTGGAAACCTGGGCAAGCTTCCTCCCACTTCGGTTTCTGCAGGTATAAAATGGGAATTATTGATGTGGACACCTTTTGTTAAGTGCTACGGGCTTCGCTTACTGCACCTTGTAAAGCATCGATGTCTCCTGCGCAAGCAACTTTGAAAAACTGTCATAGATCTGGAAAAGGAAATTACATGAATCCAAACAGATGGTTAATCAAAAAGGTTAGCCTCTGGTTCTGCAGCCAAAGGAAATAGGTTTTTCTTTAGCAAAAATAAATCATATAAATAATATAAACACCAGTGGCTTAAGTCAAAATAATAGTTTAGGTCAATCTGGACTTAACACCTTCAGCATCATCCTGCTAATCTCAGCACTCCTGACTTTCAGTAGTTGAGCCTTAAAATTATTTAAGTCATTATAGGTCTTCCAGGGGCTTGCGTTGCTTCTGCAGCCTCCTCCCAGGGCAATGCGGGTGAGCAGCTCAGCAGCACGGGCTTCTGGTCACATTCCCAAAATGCAAACGGGTACAAAGAACGGCATCTTTGCCAAATGGCAAGTTTGCAGGTGACACCAAGCCGTGTGGTGCGGTTGACACGCTGGAGGGAAGGGATGCCACCCAGAGGGACCTGGACAGGCTTGAGAGGTGGGCCCGTGCGAACCTCATAAAGTTCAACAAGGCCAAGTGCAAGGTCCTGCACCTGGGTCAGGGCAATCCAAGCACAAATAAAGGCTGGGCAGAGAATAGATTGAGAGCAGCCCTGAGGAGGAGGACTTGGGGGTGTTGGTTAATAAGAAGCTCAACGTGACCTAGCAATGTGCACTTGCAGCCCAGAAACCGTATCCTGGGCTGCATCCCCAGCAGCGTGGCCAGCAGGCCGAGGGAGGGGATTCTGCCCCTCTGCTCCGCTCTGCTGAGACCCCCCTGGAGCCCTGCGTCCAGCTCTGGGGTCCTCAGCACAAGAAGGACATGGAGCTGTTGGAGCGGGGCCAGAGGAGGCCACAGAAATGGTCAGGGGCTGGAGCCCCTCTGCTCCGAGGCCAGGCTGAGAGAGTTGGGGCTGTTCAGCCTGGAGAAGAGAAGGCTGCGGGGAGACCTTAGTGCAGCCTTTCAGTACTTGAAAAGGGCCTACAAGAAAGGTGGAGAGGGACTTCTTACAAGGGTGTAAGAAGTGACAGGAGAAGAGGTAATGGCTTTAAACTGAAAGAGGACAGATTTAGATCAGACATAAGGAAGAAATTCTTCACTCTGAGGGTGGTGAGGCACTGGAACAGGTTGCCCAGAGAAGTTGTGGATGCCCCATCCCTGGAAGTGTTCAAGGTCAGGTTGGGCAGGGCTTTGAGCAACCTGGTTTAGTGCAAGGTGTCCGTGCCCATGGCAGAGGGGTTGGAATTAGATGATCTTTAAGGTCCCTTCCAACCCAAACCATTCTATGATTCCATGATTCTATGATCTGTGTTTCGTTTCGGTGGCAAGATTTTCATTTATCAGCAGCCAAAATTGCTAGACTATCACATAACCCCAACTGTGGGCTGGAGGAGCATTTTGAAGTTTGTTTTCTTGGTGTTTTTTTTTTTTTTTTCCCCAAACACACAACATTGGAAGGGACAGCACCAAAGTTTTAGAATCACAGAACGGTTTGGGTGGGAAGGGACCTTTAAAGGTCATCTACTCCACCCCCCTGCCATGAGCAGGGCCATCTTCAACTAGATCAGGTTGCTCAAAGTCTCCCCATGTGCCAGCAGAGCGTTGTTAAGCACTGGACTGCAGCAAGAGACGGTGTTAAAATAAGCTCTTTGGAGATGAGCTTTATATATAAAATTTCCATGGTTACCTCCATGCAAGTTACCATGGATTAGATGGGACTAAGTACTTATTTTTCCAAAGCCATTTATGAGCATTTAAGAGATTTTTTCCATTCTTGCCTCAAAGTATTTCATACCATTAGCCACTGTTTTTCTGATCATATACATTACGTATTAAGTCTTAACCAAAACTTAATTTTATACTTTTACAGTTTACAGGAACCGCATTAGAGATAGGTACGATAAGAAGATATACGTTTGTATAAAGTGTCAAGCTAATCTTGACAGCTAGCAAAGTCCTAGTGTGAATTAAAGGCTACAAGAAAGTATTTTATCATTCTACCAGACGAAACAGCTGTTGGATCAGGCAGATTTTTCCAGATGTTAGAAGAGAAGTGAGGGGCCATACTCGCATCGATAACCATGACTAACACCTACGCAACTGTGTTTAAACAATAATATTAATGATTCGTGTCGTGACTGAAGGAACTCAAGCTAAAGTGGTGGTGTTTTCAGTCCAAAGAATGAAATCCATAAGATTATCCAAAATGAGAGCTATTTCTGCTCAGCATGCCTTATGGAAAAACTCTTATCTGGAAAGAATTTCTTGATTTGTATTTTTAATGAAACGTTCGAGGCTGTAGGACACCACTTCTGGGAGGCCACCTACAACAACCGACGTGCAGCAAGTCTAGGAGCTGCAGACCTACGTGACCATCATGCTCTACACTCAGCTCAGTCACCTGGCTGGTTGAGCAACAAACACACAACCTACCTACCCCAGCACTTATCTTCAACTGAAAACTGTCAGAAATAGACTTTCATAAGCATCTTTGAGATTTATTTTAACTGCTATACCAAAAAAGATAAATACTATTTCACACGGGATGCCAACACATGACAGAAGATCCCAGCTGGAAAGCCAACTGGTTCATCAGAAAGAGACATTCGGTTCAGCGAAATGGGTCCTGTCTTTCACGACCTGCACTGCCCGAATATGACAAAACGACAACGAGATTTACATGATGGATTTTATTTCTATCCAACAGCCAGCCTTGCTTTGCATCACACACCCAGAAAAGCCAAATCCTAACAGTCTCCGTTCTACCACTCCTCAAATACTCACGTCTTGTCCTTTCTTTCTTGGGCATTAAAATAATCCCCACAAATGTAAGGCAGAGCAGACAAATAACTCATTTAAAAGGTCTTGGTCCCATCTGACTGGGACTATGGGTGTGTTATAATGGAATTAAGATACAGAAAATGAGTTACACACCCCTGTTATTTGCAGCCCTACTTATCTTCCTCGAACTGCCAGAGGCATCCTAATCCCCAGTTTCAAGAGAATCATTTCTTAAAAATGAAAGGAAAGCGATTTTCAAAGCCATCCCACCTGGCAGGAGCTTGGACGCCGGGCATGCTGGCAGCGTGGGTTTGGCTCACCAGCCCAACGTTGCCCCCAACGCTGGTCGAAGCCAGGCTGCCCTTTGCCTCCTGCGACAAAAATGACGAGCTCCTGTTTCACGTTGGATTTCCACCGGCTTCACGTGGCACCGTAATGAGCGCAGGGTGCAGAGGCAGCCAGGTGTGCCCCACAGCTGTGGCTGAGGAGCAATACCCAAACCCTGGGAGGAGATACGGTTGGGAACGCGTGACTTTCTGCTGGATCGGCCAGTCCATTCATCCCCATCCTCCCTTCGGATCTGCTATTTTAGCTCTGCCATCGCTGGGCACGTTGCCAAGAAACAGTAAAGACGATTTAATTTCTGGAGGAGCGGTAGGAAAATTGCAAATCTGGGATATGACGATAAAGATATCATCATCTTTGTGACTTGCGCCACAGAATTCGCAGATACGATATGAAGATACCTGTCACTAAACGGTTTCTTTTCACGGTGTTATCACTTGCTCAAGCAAAACTTCAACAGATTGCCAGGACCTGGTAGAGTTGGAGGTTTCAACCGTGGAACCGTTCCCTTAAGTTAAAACAGCTTTCCACAAAGTTTTACAAACAAGTGTTTTTCTTTTAATTTAAACACTGTAAAATGTAATTTCTCTACCTCAGTACACTTTGAGAAGGAGATGCAGATAAACAGTGATTTTCCCAAATACTCTACTGAACAGTAGTATATGCAGACTGAAGGGGACTATTTTATTCCCAAAGAAAAGACATTGCAAAGCAATAATGTATGTAAAATACGCTTCAAAAAGGGATTTTTTTTTTTTTTCAGATCAATCTTAAACAAGAGTGTGATCAACACCATACAGGAATCTAAAGATATCTGGCCAGAGAAAACACTAAACAGAGAAGCAGCCCTAGATTATTTGTTAAAGGGATTTATTCCCCTTTTTTTTCCTTTCTTTAGAGGTTCCCAAGTGCTGCTTAGGGCTGGCCAGGTAGCAGGACACAAACCACCAAGAAGATCCAGACCATTTGCACCGCAAGGTGGAGGTTGAGTGTCCTCGCACCAGCTCCAGGTGGGTTTTTGTCGGCTTCTCAAAGCCAGGCTCAGCATTATCGATGGGTAAGACAAACCAAATATTATCTGTGCAAATCTACACCTGCACGGGGACATCGTGTTTTAAAAGAAACTGCTTTAAAGCACGTCAATAGTTGTTGAAATTCTTCATCTCAGGAGCAGCCCATCTACAAACATTTTGTGTTTTCAATCACATTAGAGCAAATTAACTCCCCGGTGTTTGAAGTCTGAAGTGAACTCGCTCCATGGTAATTACCTCCTGTTCTCGTACAAGTAGCTGCTTGTGCCAGCCCAGCTCGCTCTTGCTTCGAGAGGCGATGCTCCAAAGTGTCGCCGTAGTGCCGCAGCTGTTTACATTTCTGAAGACAAGCCTAAAGAACTGTTTTTCCTCCCCTGCTTTAGAAAACTCTCTCCAGAAGAGCTTGTTTAGCAGAAGACCGTGGAAGCTTTTGGAAAAAACAGAGAAACTTTGACAAGCACCATTTCAAAACTGCTTCCTAGAGCAAGCTGTATAAAATGATCTTGGATACGTGCTTTTCCCACTCGGTTAAGCCAGGCTGAAAGGGAGAATTCCCCAGTGATTCAGCCCATCGTTTGAAAACGTGATGCTTTTATTAAACCCGAACAAAGCAAGGCCTCTCAAGGAGGCACTTGATTGCCGAGCACCTGGGACGTTCAGCGCTTTGCCAGGCACTCGGGGTGGGTCCGTGCACAACATCCGCACGGGGAGCAAAGCTTTGCTGATGAAGGTACAAGCCCACAGGTAGCGGTATAATATTGACGGCACCTCCAGGAAAAGGATTTATTGGCTTAATTTGGTCCTCCTAGAAGGGTTCAGCACAGCGTCAGCAAGTTAGTCCATGCTTCAGACATATAAAAAGATGCAAAGTGCTAGATAAAATATGTTGTATGTTGCTCCCTTTCCATCCCTCAGTCACCCACCTCTCTCCCCCCAATACACACCCTCATCCTCTGAAATTTTCACTAGTTCTACCTGTTAAAAATTCTCACTCCCTTAAACACAAAACACCCAGTCCCCGAGACTTTCACCTCTCCATGTCCAGTGGTTTTATATTTTAGGGTGCTCTTCTCGCTTTGCAATGTAACCAACGTCACCGTGTGACTCAGCGGCAGCAGTTGGCCTTTCTGTTTCCTCTAGCTCTCACCAGAAGATCCTAAAACGCACAGAAATTAGCCCAAAAGTCCTCCACAAACTTGCTGGTGAAGCTCTCGGCATCTAGGAGAGACCCTCGTGGTCCTAATCCAGGTCTTGTTCTCCAAGCGCTCATCACCCTCCTCTGAAGTTTTATTTCACAGACCTTAAGGACGCGCAATATAAAGGGTAAAAACATGGAGAACGAAACCAGAGATCAAAAAGACTGCCCTGGCAGACAGAAATTAAACTTAATATGCCTCGAGAGTGCTCTCGTATAAATAAGTATTTTGAAGCTGATCAAGTGTTAGTAAGCATTAATATGCTTATAAATATCTGCTCACAGGAAGGAAAAAAGATCAGCTAGGAGGATTTGGCTACATACAAAATGAGCAAATTAAAGGAAAATATTTTTATTTGTTTCCATCTAGGAATGTGATCTTGAAGTTGATTGTGCCATCTCTGGAAAGCTATCCAAGCGGGTAGGCAAAATGGGGGAAGCAAGCAAAATTCATCTCGGAGAAACCCCGTAGTAACAAACCAGGCACATTTCTCCCATAGGAGTGGGGCTCCGTGGCGATCATCAGTAAGAATCCAAATTAAAAAGCAACTGGAGGGTGGGCCAGGCAAACTACATCAAAACCCAGAAGCTAAGTTCCATCAAATAAATACTATTTACTAAAAATGAGGATTGAGATCCTGTCCATCTGGCAAATGTCTGAGACATCCTCTTAAAGCTCTCTTGGCTCTGCAAGAGCAGGACTTTATCCTCTAAGGAAAAGAGATGGAAAACAGCTCACAAACCTCCTCTGTGCAGATTTCAGTCCCTATGGATGTGATTTGAGAAACAGTAGTTTCTTCTCTTTTTTTCCCAGCATAGGAAATAACAGACTGGGAGATGATGTTATCTTTTCCAGTTTGCCTAATAAGAAGGCTAAACCTCTTTTAACATCTAAAAAACATAGTCTGGCTTCACCTTTATGTGCTTGGGATTTGGAAAGGGATTTACACAAATGTGATTCTCCCAAAAATATGCAACTGTATCAGGCAAGCTGGGCTAAGGGACGTACGTAGGGGATAAGGGACGTACGTAGGGGATAAGGGACGTACGTACGGGATAAGGGACACGACTGCAAATGGTGGACCCAAGACAAATGCCTGTAACTCGTTAACTCTCCCGGCAGAGGTGGCTGCGGCCAAGAACTTTAGTCAACTGATGAAATAAAGAACATGTGCCCCAGGCTCAAATGGATATTTCATTAATCATGTGAGAATTAAGCTAAGATTAAGCAAAGATAGAGACCTCTTTTATGGGAGCAGAGGTCAAGAACTAAGAATTTGTTTAATTTCACGGATAACAACAAACTGACATCAATAAGAAAAAACGTCTAACAAATGCACTCTTAAACACAGGCCTGAGATTTTGTAATGCTAATATTTGTGTATAGACTGGATCCACTGAAGTAACCCCATTAATGCTTCCCAGTTTATGAACCTTCTCCATGTGGGGAAAAAGACTCAATTTGGGTAATAACATTTATAGTTTACTGGAAGGTGCTGGACCCCACCAGAGTAAAGTACGTTTTCAACGGTATTTAGGGATTCTGCAGGTATGGTGGGATGAAGAGTTGATTTTGGGTAAAAGACCTGACCATTTGGTTGGACCAGCAGATCTGAAGCTGAGCCACCAGAGATGTTTCTGCACCACCACTGAGCAGTGGGGTACGTGTGGGAGCTACCACCACCTGCCCAGGATGACGCAGCAACGATCATCTCAACCTCGCCTGCCTTGTTGACAGGCGAAGAACCTACCCGAGATGAAAGTTGTGCCTCACCACGCTCTTTGTAGCAACAGGACAAGGAGTAATGGTTTTAAACTAAAGGAGGGGAGATTTAGGCTGGATAGAAGGAAGAAACTGTTTACACTGAGGGTGGTGAAGCCCTGGCACAGGTTGCCCAGAGAGGTGGTGGAGGCCCCATCCCTGGAAACATTCCAGGTCAGGTTGGAGGGGGCTGTGAGCAACCTGATCTGGTTAAAGATGTCCCTGCTCCCTGCAGGGGGTTGGACTGGATGGCCTCTGCAGGTCCCTTCCCACCCAAACCAGTCTGTGATTCTTCCGTTCCTCTTGCCGCACTGTGTTCTCCTTAGCTGTGTGGTGCTCAGGGTTCAGATGATTGCAGCTAATTAATTTCCCATTTAATATGCAATTTGCAGTGACCATTCATTGAGCTTCTTGCCCTTAATCGTTTTGCTTAACTCATCTATCAAGGTTGGCTCTTCTCTACGCTAAATGCAAGGCCACAGGGCTCTGAGCAAGCCTCGGGCCAAGACCTCCACAGCCCTGGTTAGCTCACAGCCCAGGCAGCAGACACCAGGAGCCGACTTCCAAGCACAACAAGTGCTGCTGGAGGCTGTTGCTCTGCTCAAGACACATTTTTCCCAAAAAGGTGCTACTATTCCACAAACCTGGTGAAACAGGCGCCTCCCTCCACGTTCACGTAAAGCATTATGGGCACGTCATCTTAACGCTGTGCAAAAGATGAAGCAAAACATGCTAAAAACTTAGAATTTATCTATTAATAATATATAAATTATATAAAAATACACCATAAATATATTAAGAATGTTCTTTCAAGGGGATTTTGCCGACCTCTGAGCTATTCTCATGCTGTATTTCCAGCTGCAGGAGGGCCACACAGGTAAGGGGAAGACGAAATGTGACGATCTTGTGAACAGTGGCCTCCAGCTTTCTAACCTTAAACCTGCCTGTGACACGAACAGCCTGGGAGACCATCTAAGCTGATCCCTAAAAACAGTAATTCCAAGCTGTCTGCAACAATTTTTTTTTTTTCCCCAGGCAAAACATGCAATTTTTTTTTCCTCTGTCCAACAAGCACATATATGAATCCCTGTCATTTTAGGCTCTGAGGACAAGAACCAGTTTATGAATCTTCTAAACAGAAAATAAGGGCTCTAATGGAGGAACTCAGTCTGAACGTGACCCTTCCCTACTTGGCAAGCGCTCCCATTTCGATGGTCTGTCCCTTTAACGGATCCATCCAAGAGCTGGGGAAGGGGGGAAGAAGGATTGGATGCAAATGCACAGATTACTGTATGGAAATGACATTTAAAAAAAATATTATGTTTCCAATAGTTCTGGCATGAAGCAAGGAATTACATCATTTATCAGAATCCGGGAATTCTGGACTCCTGGGCGCCTGGGACTTCCAGTCCTAGCAGGTCCTCTCCCCAAAACCCACAGTAGATGATGAAAATTATCTGTCCCTTCATGATTTCTCACTGAAAGTGCCTTCTCCTCCTTTGAAGAAGTGGGTAAACAAAATCTAACAAAGCTTATTTGTTACTATTTCTTGGAAGGAAAGGGCCCACAGCCTATTCAGCCCCTCTTCTTCCTCCTCCCCCGAATAAAACGGCAAGCCCCGTACCTTGAGCGAGCACCCGTTTCCATGACAAGCTTGGCACTCGTGTTGGAGTCTTTAAAGTCAGAAGGACGAGAAGCCAAGCAGCACGCCATGCCGAAGGCTAGCCGAGCTAGAACCAATTCTCTACGACAAATACGCTATGTAAACACTAATAACATAATCTCCTTAAAAGCGCTATTACCGATGATACAGAACCACCGCGAATTTTCTAACACAAAGATAAATGCTAGCACAAATATTTGTTTAGCGCTAAACAGTAAGACCTGAGCAGAAGTTCCCGATGAACCGGAGCTGCCCGAGCGCCATGATTGCTCCATCAGGGCTTTAAACCCGCCACAGAGAGGGGGGGGGGTTATTTTATAAAGAAGTATTAATATTTTATGATTGCATTCTTCTGCATTCCAAACATATAAATAACTCCAGATTGCTGAATGCTTCGACCGCCAAGAATATATTCTCTTTAGCCTTTTCTGCCTTTTTGTGTTGTGGGGGGGAAAAAAAGTATACTAAGTATAATGAAAATGCAACCTGACATCACAAGTAATTCTAGGCTTGTTCAAAGACTTTATATCTCTAAAAGAATATGAAATCAACCTAGCAGGTCTGTTTAACAGGGATGTGTAGTAATGCAGATATAATGAAACTGTAAAAACTGAGAAGGCAGGACAACAGGCTATGCAGCAGAACACTGTACAAAGATTATTCCCTAATTTTTCCTTTGATTTAATTCTGTGTAGATGTATTCTATGGTCATCTACTTGCAGTCAAGCAAGAGAAGCGTTTGGAGGTTGCTAGTGCAAATGACAGCATGGGAGAAACCAGGACCGCTGCTACCAGAAGCCTCCATGCTGCGATCCCTGCTACCACCACCAGCAAGGGAGTTCAGGGGTGAAGTCAGAAACGATACGATTCCCAGCTACGAGAATACGCCCTGACATTTTCCACGCACATCCTAAATTTTTGAGGTCATCCTTTCCTCAGGACTTCCTCCAGTCATTCTTATATATTACGTTCTCAACACCATACACTCAAACAATTGCCTTTTTAGATGGGAAAACAGAAACAATCCAGAAGTCTCATCTCAACCTCAATTCACTACTTCCATCCTTCCCCCTTAAAACGCTTAAACCCCTGCAACTAACTGCTGAAAAATATCAGCAACAAACACATTTCACTTAAAACGAAGACAACGCACACAAAAAAGAGTCATTTAACTCCAAGGGCTAACAAACCCAGGCCTGCCCTCCCAATCGCACCGTTTCAATCTGCCGCTCATAGTTTCTATTTTTGCACCTTCATGTTCATAACCAGCCATCAAATATTTTGCCCCCGATGCATCGCGTACCGTTAGCCCATCACAGCCTCATCCCCGCTGCTGCTTGTCTTATGCCATTGAAAACTCAGCAAGTCCTTTGATAGGCAGCTGAGGTCCCACCGCGAAATTACACATCAGGGTGATACTCCCAGCCCTGGGACAGTGGTAAGATCCAAAATATCGACCTTGCCTCAAAGAAGTGGAGGGTTCAGGTTAAGTCTGTATGGACCAGCCCCACCGCTGCTGCCGCACGCTGCAGGAGAACCTCTCGGATGGTGGACCACAACACGTACTGGTCTTTCCAAAACACAAGCCGTTGAGCAAAGAAAAGAAAAATGGAAACGGCAGCAAAGTCATTTCACAAAACTAAAGGGACATAACCACCGAGGCTGTTCAAGAACAAAAATGCTATGCCCATCTACTTCTCATATACCATGTTGTTATTACAGCTAAAGCATGCAAATAAAAAAATCTCCGTCCAATTTAACTACAGCAGAAGTTACACTCACCAGTTTATCAGCATACGGAAAAGGAAGGAGGAGGAAAAAGCTTGTACGACGGCAGACCGGTTCTACAGAGCAATATTGTATGTTTTTCTAATACAGAATAGATCAAACAGCTTAATAAAAAATAAGCTCATTTCTGATGGAACAAATATTCAAGGGCATGAAATACTGTTTTAAATTATTTCACTTATAGAGGAGAAGAAAAAAATCTTGGCTGAGCAAGCCGCATGCAAAATTGAAGTGCTGTGCCAGCAGCTGTGGGGCTTCGACGCAAACCACGCCAGCAGAAGGCTATCGCAGCCGTAAAGCCGCACAACCGTCTCTTATTCCTCCCATTTATAAGCTACGCTTTCACATTGTACATCACACCACCACGATATCCTGAAGCCCAAATACATCTGCAGCTCCCACCAAGCCAGAGCACTCTTTTCCCCCCCTTGTCTGATTGACGCGAACCACTTTGGTCGAGGGAGAATTTCTTGCTTCATTGTATGTGCAGTAACAGATCCGTTCCTCTCCACGCAGGAGCATTTTACGTGGTTAATACTGACGAACGCTCGTGGTGCCAAGTCCTCAGTGCAACAATAGGAAAAAAGATCCCCAAGTTTCCTTGAGAAAAATCCTTAAGAATCTTTCTCCAGTCTATAAAGAAAAAGAAATTTAATATGCAACTTTACGTTCAAAATTACTTATGTCAAATCTGCCCAGCTTGCAAGTCATTTTTATTTTTTCTTAACTGCCTGCCTTGTAAAGTCACCTGGGAGCTAAATGTCAATATAACTTGTGCTTTGGAACAAAGCCTCTGCAATTAGAATATTTCATTACGGTACCGGGTATATTAAACGCATTTATGCCTTATTCTTTTTTGCTGTTTTACTTACTTTAGCCGGTAATTTTGTTTCTTTTTACAGAATGCCAGTAAGGTTTGTGTTACTAGTAAATAAAATATTTAAAATCATGTTCTCCTAAAAAGAGATCTCATGCGTTAACATAACCCAGAAGTGAGCTTATTACTTCTACGCCCCTTAAAAGAACAAGGATATTTATAGGGAAAGACACTGCAGTAGGGTACAGGACACCACAATATGTATTTCTATCTTGAAAATCATTGAACAAATCCACTTTAAAAACACCAAGCGTAGCCCCAAGGAGAAGAAAGTGGTTTAGCAGGTAAAACGAGACAGCCCGTGCTTTAAGCACCCAACTGAACACATGACAATGGTTCTCGCACAGAAATACCGCACAGCAAGCGACTGTACCTGGTCAGTAAGTGGGTTTTTAGCTCGCTATCATCCAGCAAAACAAACTGGCTCTTTCTTCGAAATGCCGGGACCTCCAGCAATTACCCCCCGACACCCTAATTGACTCAGCAACTGGAGATTTTTAATTTCTGAAGCCTTGTCTCTGCAGTTAGCCTTGATTTAATTTCCCATAATCTTCAGCAATAAATTACTTTTACCCAGGCTTTTGCCTCTATGAGATTATTCCTACAGAGGTAAAACACGAGGAACACTTGAAAAATAACTTCTGGGAAAGTTAGCAGTCATATTTGAAAGGTTGTCATTTACAACAAATTGTGCTGAAAAAAAAAAAAAAAGCCTCGCACCGTGAGTCAGAAGATAAAGGTAAAAACCTACCACGGGGCCTGGAGTCAATATTAGCAAAATGAGAGTTTTCTAGCAGTCCCTTTTCCTACAATTTGCTCACTAACTGCTGCACGTTATTAGTCTCTGTAAGGATATGCCGTAAAGTTTTCAGCGTTTTACAGTTTCTCTGGTTCTCATTTGGGGTTTCGAAAAATAAAGCATAAAAAAACCCAAAATCGAGAAAGCCAACTCTTCCAATCAAATACTGCGGCAAAATGCATATGGGCACAGTGCAACGTCAAAAAAAAAAAAAAAACCTTGAAGACTTTGGCACTAGCTTTTCTGAAAGCCAAAAAGACCATTAAAACCGTATTTATTTGGAAATGAAGCCCTCGCTCCAACACGAATCACGCTCCGGCAAAACGCTCCGCGTTTTGTAGATGGAGACAAACCCAGCGCGCAGATAACCATCCCGATTAATAAAAGCAAAAGCCCTTTTCCCCAGATTTAGCAAGCCTAATAGGTTAAAGTACATGTCACACCCTTTCTCTACACCCACTACATAACTCTCGGCTTTGTTATGTAGACAAGCAGGCAACCAGCTTAGTAAGCATCTTAGCGTATTTACAAAAGGCCTCTACATTAGCACTCAGATATTATGTAAACTAAGCCTTTGCGAGAGAGAGATCCATTGCAGAACAGAGAAAAACAGCCATTTCCCAAAGGGATCACTACTTTGAAACAATACTTTAAAGGCTCTACCACATGCTGCTGACCCATACAGACAATTAAAAACACAAGCTCACCAAACAATTAAGGGTTTGTCGTTGGCACGAAGAAAAATAAATTCTAAACGTAAATGTCAGCTTCGTAGGGGCATATATGGTGATTTGGAGGGGATAAATGTGCGCAGCTCCAACGCTCCCAGCACCATCTATTTTTGGTATAAGCTGGTGGAGAAATAAGGCTAAAGGAATAAAGGAGCGAGATTCAGCGTGCTCAAAAGCAGAAGAGTTCACAGCGACACTAAGGTTCCTTGCAGCACCTCCAGCACCACCCAGCCCTCTCCCACCACCCCCAAAATCCCCAGGCACACCAGACTCCACATCTCCTGGTGTCCAGCAGAAGGAAACGAAGGGGCTGAGATGAGGCAAACAGCGAGGGAGGCCAGGCGCGCAGCTAGCCAAAAAGAAAACGCGCGTCTTCTCATCCTTACCTCAACCCTCTTCATTTCCTTCGTTCACGGGATGAGCCTGCAAATTCTCAGGGCGAGGAGCACGTACCTGAAAAGCATTGATTGCGGGTGGTTATACCCGATGTCGCACTCTTCCTAATGGATTCCCAGCCCGGTCCAGTCGAGGAACAGAGAACAAAGACGGCCCCAGAGAGCTGTGGCAAGACCATACGTTTCATAAACTAGGTCATTTATATTTTTTTTAAACGAGGTGTGGACCGTAGCAACATCCCTATGGCAGGCGATGCTGAGGCTCCACGTGCCTCCAGAAGCATTCCTCCCTCCTCACGCTCCTCTGGGTTATAATTACGGGCAAGAACCACAAACACACGCTCAACCTGGGTTCAGGCAACCAGGCTACAGAGCGATTTACAAGGCTGGCATCCCTCAAGACACAGCTCCAGAAGACAGTGTCACGGGCATTTCTAATTGATTCCTGCTTTGGAGTGGAGCAGCCAGACCCCTATGAATAGAAACTGCAAAAGCTCAGGAAATAGTCTTTTTCCCCATTTTGAAGGAGGGGATTTTCTGGCTCCATTATTTTCATCGTTCTGACTCAACACAGGCATTTGCGTGCGTGCGTAGACATCAGACGGAGATGGAGCTGCTATTAATGGAGAGTCAGTCTCCTGGAAATGACAAAAGGTTCATTTCTACTCATCAAGGGGTCTTGTAAAACGCCAGTCAGCACTCAGGCTCATCCCTCAAGCACAAGAGCAGGTTTTGCAGAGTAAAATTTTCAGGAGCTCAGAAAGCCACGGCTGTTCAAGCCCCACGCAAATGCCAACTCCCTAGCAACACAAGCTTCCTATTCTGGAACAAAAGCTCTCCAAGAAAGAAAAAGCTCATCCTCCAACAAGGTCAGAGGAAGCCTGACATCACGGAAAGATGCTACCACTCAAGCTCCAGGAATGTGCCAAAGCAGTGTCAAAAAGATGTACAGAAAAGTTCGTTTTCTTTCGAACCGGCACGGCGCAAGGCGAGGAGCTGGGTGGAAGCAGCAGCATCCCCAGGGGCGCAGCTCTACTGGATCCACTCTCGGGCGCTACACAACATCAACTGGTACCTGCTCTTCCAGTGCCCATCTGGCCTCCCCAGGCCCACGAGCTGCGCTCAGCGTAATCCTGAAGGTTTTAAACACGAAGTGAGACCTGTCCTGCAAACCAAGCAAGACTGTAGAAGTAGCGGAGCAAAAATTCTGCAACATTTCGAGAGCACAGAGAAGAAACGTCGGATGCCGAGCAGTTACTCATAGATCACCAGAGACAGACATTTATCTTTTTTTTCTTTTTTTTCCTTTTTTTATCCTCACCCTTGTGCTGGAGCAGCGTCGTTTCACTCCCGCACAGCACTCGGGGTTCATGTTAACCCACGGGCTGGCAGCTCCAGCACTGGTATCTCTTGATGCCGGTTACACGACCTTTGCCGCTGCGCCTCCTTTCTACACGCTCCTGGGTTCGGCCTCATTTAAAGTCTTTTATTGTCAAGGGAGGTTTTGTGGCAAGTTTCTTCTGGTTACAACTTCACATTTCAGGCTCTTAAAACATCTCTCTTCTTAATTTCCCCTTTTGTAGTGAGCGCGGCACTGGTAATGGTTTCCACACTCGCTGCTTGTTATCAGTCATCCAGATCCCTCAGAAAAGGACTTTTTTTAAACCAGTTAAGCATATCACACCAATGTAAGAACGACTTAGGTTACAACCTGAAGCCTTCTGAAGATTAAAGCCAATTATTTCTAGACTTTTACCGTGGTTTTCTTACTTTCTCACAGAGGTTAAACAAGTTTGTTAACATTACGTGACCCTCTGCAAACCTCTCCTGCCTCTTTTTAACTCTTTTTTCCTTGTTCTAAGTGTTCATTTTTGTCAAAGAATGGCATAAGAATGGTATTTATTTCACAAAATGATCTCGCTGCCTATTTAGGGGGTACCTTTCTGTTGGAATATTAATTCCTTGTGTGCAGTATTCTTAGTCAAATTTTATTTCATTTTATTTTGAAAGGGACGGGCAACAGCTTGGAATTAACCCTCCTTTTCTTCCAATATACCAGAGGTAGTGCTAGATTAGAAGGCTTCATTATTTTATTAGCAACAAGCTAATTTAACGGCATTAAAAAAAATCTTTGGCAGCCTTTAGATTGCTGTGGGGGTGCACAGACAATATTGTTAAGGAACTTTTTAAGCCAAAAAAAGGTCCAAGCAGCGGCCCTGAATACCGTGCTCTATGCACAGAGCTGTATCTGAAGCAGGTGTTTGGGATTTGAGTAGGAAAGCTTGAAAATTTAACTGCTTTTGTAAAACCACTTGATAATGTCGATAGCTCCTATCACTGAAGCATCAAATATTCACATGTTTAGTGCCCAGCACCACACAGGACAACCAAGACGACAAGTCCTGGCTCAGCTCTGGTACCTACTGACCTGAGCAGCCTTCGTGCTCCTTGGGACTTGCAAGACAGTTGGGCCACACAACCCCCAGCTTGCTGGTCAAACCAACAAACCACCAAGCAGCCATTTCACTTTCCAGAGATTTTCTTCCTATTCCAGAATCCTTCAGGTCTGAACACGAGCAGCAGACTTTAGCTGGAAGCCAGATCGGTTTTTAGGGAGTGCTGAATCAGTCAAAGGAAATGTTACAGAGCGATTTCAATGAAGTAGTAATTAAAAGAATTCTTAACATCTGAATTTATTCCCCCTTACCCGCTTCCTATTCCTCATTTTTTTTTTTTCAAAATCTTGGCCGGCTGCTAATTTTTCAGTGCATCTCATCTCTATTCTGCAAGCAAGAAGGCAACTGAGCCGCCTTTTGTCTGGTCAGCACAAACAAGCTGAAAAGATCTGGGTTACGCAGCGGGCTGGAGCTGCAGAAGTTCAGACACACTGCAGGAAGTTGACTGTGCAGAATTAGATCCCAGTTTCCTCTTTGGGACGTATATATTGGCTGGAGATAAGATGGGTTTAATTTTCTGTGGCAAGAAAGAGGGGGTTTTTTTGCACGCTTCAAGTTGGAGGTGTTACAGCAGCTGAAGAAAGGGATCAACAGGACTTTTCATCATGGCTGGTCAGTCATGGACACTAAAGCAGAAGTGGTTTTGAGCTATTTCTTTGATTTGGCATTTCCCATTCCTCACAGCTTCTTTTTTTTTTTTTTATAGACTCTTTATACAGCAGAAAAATATAATTCACAGGAAGCAGATGTGAGAGGGGAAATTTCTTGAATTCATCTTGCACACCCCAAAAGCAGGATGGGTCCTGTAGGCTCTTCTCAAGTGCTTTGCTGAATGAGGCGACAAAGCTCCCACCACCATGCTAATGAAATTAGCATGAAATTCCTAATTAAATTAGTACGAAATTCCTAATGAAATTAGTATGAAATTCCTATTTGGAAACATTTACTTCATACGTTGTAAATTTAGACTCGAAGATTTTTGTGCGTTTATAGACTACTCCGTGCAAGCTGATTTGTTTTCTTCCAAATCCACAAAAATCTTGCAGACAAATAGGCAAAACTGTCCAAAATTATTTTTAAATTCCTTACTACCCGAAATCTGATAATTGCTTTTAACCTTCCTCGTTTTCCCTGTCTTGCTTTCCCATTGCATTAGTTTCTTTACAGTTCACACCTTCTATGGTTTAATGCCAGGCTTACTATTTTAAAAACACTACTTGAGACAACAGAATTTATTTAGCTTTACAGCACAAGTTTTGACAAATGTGTTTCTTGAGTTCTTTTGGAAGGAAAATTCATGGCACCTCCTACCAAAACCAGCCAGGTCCAACCCTAAGATCCGACACAACCCAGAAAACCCTTGCTGCCGCATCTCCTGTTTTGGGAGCAGAAATCTCAAACTGCCGAAACGCACAGGTAAAGGGACAGGCTGTCTGTCCTCACGGTGAAGGGTCTTCATCATCCTCGGGTTTTAAATAATCCGCTCTCCAAATAGAAATAAGATCTTCCACGGTGTCTAATAACTTCAACTCCCTTCCCGATCCGTGAGCATTTCCCTGCACCTTTTATTTATTAGGTCTCTTCTACCTCTTCCAACATTCCCCAGTGAGCTACAAATTTCCTCCATGCACATCCCCACCTGGAGTAGTTCCTCAGCATACACCCTCCATCAGCACGAACCATCATAGTTTCACTAAATCCAACAGATAAATTTATACCATCCGAGATCATCTCCTCTACTCCTACCTCTGCATAGCTCAAATCTCATCTCTTTACTACGCTGATGCTGTCATTCCCCAGAAAGTTTGACCACTACAGTCCTCTTCATCCACCCTGATCCACCTCTTCACAGGTGATTCGTGTTGTCTGCTCCACGTTGTAATTTACTACTTAGGCACATTGGCTCTTATAGATTTGCCAATTATGAAATACCTTCTGCGGTGTTGGTCACAATGAAATGCCTTATGCTGAAAAAATACTCCTGGTTGTAATATCTTGTTAACAAAACCAAACCAGATGCCATCAGTAGCGAGGGTACGTTTTGGACTCCGAGCTGTTCTCGCATACAGTGTAGCTCCCTCCGTATAAATCGTTTGTTTTGCAGTGTCTTTACGCCTTTTTTTTACACCGATTAAAAAAATAAATATAAATCCCATTCACTGCTGGAATCACATCTGCTTTCCCTTTTTGAGACCTCCCTTTTAGAGCTTTTTCTAAATAAATAGTTTTATGGCCTTATTATAGTTACAATGGTCCAAATCATCTTATTATGTAACCTGTTGAGACAACATTTTGAAAGCATGACAACTGGAAGCAGTGATGATGTATTAATTATTACAATGTGAATAAGTAGTTTCATCCTTCTGATGTCCAAGGATGGGACTTTACGTAACTTTTAAAAGGAACGGGAGGTTTCATCCTTCGATTGCTCTTCAAGAGGCTTCTCCTGAAGTTCTCAAGTCTTGGCTCCTACTCTGCAGAATTCCACCAACAACTTACTACAATCTCCCAGGCAATTTATGATTCTGGCAAGACTTAGTGCAATCTATCACTCGGGTGACAGACAGAACATAAACTGTATCCTGGCTGACATCACTGCCGTAGTCTCTAGTGAAGTCAGAAGAAGCTATTACAAAATGAAAAACAATGCTGTCAGAAGCGCACGCTTTCTACCACTCCTAGATTTCCATATTTCTTCCTTAGCACAGGTTATTTTGTTTAAAACAGACTTGCTTTATCCAAGAGGACTTTTACCATCACTATTAACTGAAACACTCCAATCAAAGACTGAATAAAATAGTATAAAACAAGACTGAAAGCAGGAAAAGGGAACTCTCAAAGCAGCTGCTGTGCTGAAGCTACATAAAATTTAAGTATATTTTTAATAACAGGTAAGGCCTTAAAAAAATTAAATATGTGAACAAGGGTTGAAGCTACTAGAAAATGAGCAAATGATTTGATGCTACCAAGAAACGGACAAACTGGAGAGGACTACAGTTTGCTAAGGGCATCGTAAAATACATTCTGACCCTCCTACGATGAAGTAAGGCTTTTACTTGGATCTAATTCACTGTAACTTGCCACACAACAATTTAGTCTTGTTGCATAGCCCTAACAAAACCTTACAGAAAGGTAATTAAAACCAGCGAACTCTTCGCATTCCCTAATTCTATAAGCAAGGCTACAGCAGGCTGCAGAAGAAACATACCCAACCCCCAAGGGAAACCTGCTTGCTAAAATATTTTTAAAATATGGAGAAAGCCTTGGGTAAATGCCATTCATACATCAACATCAGAGACAGGTCATCAGAAATTCCAGCCTTTGTTTGAGGATAACGCCTCCTACCCAAGGAGACGTCTTACGAAGCTCGTCATTAACTACAGACACATCGCATCCAAGCTAGCGCACAAGCAAGGAGGCTCTTCCCACCAAGACACCAACGACGAGGATGACTGGCTTATCAGGTGAATCATCAAGGTCACAGACATCCTCCCATGTTCTCATTCCTCAAACAAACCAAAATGGAAGACAAATATTTGCATATCACTGCTAAATCCAAAGACTCGATGCCCGTTATTAAACATGAGTATGTAGTAGCTCATTACCACCGGTGAGAATCACCATTTTCCAATAAACCAGCGGTTTGCTCAGGGATTAAAATTTCCAGAGGTAAAAACGTGCAAAGTTGTCAGCTGCTACAGCACAGCGTGTCAGTCCCTTCTCCCCGTTCCAGCGCTGGAGAAGACTTGCATGACAGCAGACTACACGAAGATTGACACTTTTACCTCCCACCAATGACTGCAGCAGCCCAGAAACTTTTCCCGAGTACCCTGCTATTCTGACAGACATTTGTATTATTACCATATTCTTTGTAAACGGAGCAATTAATGCAACGCTGACTTGGCAACTCAATCAAACACAAAAGAAACCTGTCCTATTTAGCTGCCTAACACATCCAAGCACGGGTAAAATTTGCACCATTCTACCAAAGCCTCCCTTCCCACCAGAAAAGGAACAATAAGAGATTTTTCCACAAAAATGAAATAACTTAATTAGCGTGCATAAGTACTTACATGTCTCCTTTAGCCCTCTGCCTTCCGTTCCAGCCTGCTCTCATCTTCCCTCTCCTCCTCTTCTCTAATACCTTTATCCAGTTTTCCTCCTCCCTCTTTTCTTTTCATTGTCCCTTGTTTCCCCTCCACAAAGAGAAAGGTTCGAAATATCAAAGCAGCATCCTCTCCTCCACGGACACTGCTCCTTCTATCCCTATAATGGCTTTTATAGTTTTTCTTCTTGCTCACTCACTGTTTCTGCAACCAAGATTGCGAGGTGCTCCCTTCAGCAGGGGCTTTTAAAGGCGAGATGCTTTGTCGAAACATTGCCTGCCCAGGGGCACGTAAAAGGAACTCTGAGTGCCCACCACACACACACACAAGAAAAGGTTTATAATTTTTTTAACATTGTTAATACCAAAAGAATGCAGCCAGAATCACCGAATAAATGAGGACCAACATTAAAATATTTGTGTACTTGTTTACTTCTCTTGCTAATGGTCCTAATTACAGAGGCTACTGTGGTTTAGTAATTTACCTCTCAGGGTACAAAAAGTATTTCTAAAAAATCAGTAATGCCTACAAAACTTTATGTAGAAAAAGAACAGGCTCAGATCAAAAGAAACGTACCCAACCTGCACCCATGCCCAAGAAAGTAGACCGCAGCAAAGGCAACGCATGAGAACATACGGAATTTCTTCTCCGGGATGCTACACACTGAAAAGTTGAAAGAGCGGAGCAAAGATCTTCAAATAGCATTTCAAACTGGAGAGAATACGCTGCAAATAGTATTAGCCACCAAGGCTATTCATTTAACAGGTTTCTGCTGCAGCCGAGGTGCGCCAAGGAGCTTAGAAAAGCATTCAAAGGCCTGCTGGATCACATTACAGACAGCACTTCCATACTTATGTGCAATAAAGATTGAGTTTAACCTAAATATACATTCACTTAAAGTGACAGCTATCCTTTCAAAAGTAAAAATACTTCTGAACTTTTCTAAAAGTTTTCTTAAACGGTCAAACCTTGCTTGCAAAAGTTTCCGAGCAGTCCAGTAGCAGTACATCGTGCTCCTGTGCTGAAGATTATGTTCAAGCCCAAATCTAGCTACACGTCTACGGGGAACTGGAACACCAAGCCTGTAGATGTACCGCAATGGTCTTTTTATCTAAATCAGTTTAAATAAATAGAATTTGCATCTGGCTGGAGACAGGGTATAGATAACAAGCATTCCTGACACACCAGTTGCAAAACCTGCACGCTGAGGTTTGAGACTTGTTCATTTCTATAGTTCAAGGCGCCTGAATTCTGGTCTCCTCTACAGCCACAAAATCACCGAACATCTTTTGCTATGATTTCTTACAGCAAGATGGCCTACGGCAATGGCAACAGCCCTTGCTGGCATGGCTAACAAATTTATTCATGTTGGACATCCTGGTTTTCTGCCAACATTTTAACAAACTTAAACCTCCAAAGTGGCTTAAACTAAGAGAGCAACTCTCGAGCTGTGATGAAGGTACAGAAGAAAAGCAGCGGCAGGGAAAGGATCTACATCAGCTGTAATTTACCCCAAAAATTCCGCTCAGATGATGCTTTGATACCATCTTTCATTCTAGCCCCATAATATACCTAGCATGTGCAAAAATACAGGAGCATCTTCTGCTCTTGCTATAGCAGAGCAACCAAAAGCATCATGGATTCAGAGCCTTCTGCAGATGATCCTTACACTAAAAAACATTAACAATCTTACAAGCAAAGAAAATCAAAAGGAAAAATAAAAATGAACAGAAAACAGGGAAGGAGAAAAGCAAGCTAAGACTTACGATATTGCGAATGACCACGGTTCGTCCGCAGCCACGCAGGCCGGCTCTCGCAGGGACGAGCACCGCGAACTGCCTAGACCTGCCCAGCCCCGACCAAGATGTAAAGCAGGTTTCCATGACCAACACAGGAGCTCTGCTACAGCCCATTTAGCCCAACATCCAGAACTCACAGGCTGGCAAGTGGACACTGACACTGAAGATTACCGTGGCTTTTCCCCAGGTTTAAGTGAACAGGGTCTTCACAGACTAACAGCCATCATTATCGTGCACGAAAGCAGTTCCCACTTACTTCTTCCTCGCTGGCACAAGCCAAAGCCTTCTCCTGACAAGGGCTTCTCTCCAACGATGCATACAGCGCTTGTCCTTAAAGCAATTACACAGGCTATGAGCTATTCACCATGTCAACAACAATTTCTCTTCTACGGACCGAAACGGCTTAGAAAAACACGCCGCTGAAGCCTGCTTCCCTGCTGAAGAGCATCTCTTCACCTGAGCACAAGAGAACAGGAACAAACAACAGCTCCTCTCCCCACGCAGGGGATGGATGGAGAAAGTGAAGCTGCTCTGTCCAACTCCAGGTAGTAAACACTACACAACCGGCATCATTTGCGAAGAAGGATAGTAAACACGTTATATCGTAGAATCACAGAATGGTTTGGGTTGGAAGCGACCTCAAAGACCATCTAGTTCCACCCCCCCGCCACGCACAGGGACACCTTCCACTAGACCAGCTTGCTCAAAGCCCTGTCCAACCTGGCCTTGAAATAAACAGCATTCGTTTTTCCCCAGCCTGTGCAAGGCTATTGCTGCAAGCTTTTCAAAATTATCTCAGTTTTACTGGTTTCTGGAAATAACTGGTTAAGCGACCGAAGCTCTTGCAGCTCCCAGCTCCTCACAAATTCATGTTATGAGCTGTGGTTTCCTGTTTGTTATGTTTTCCAGTATACTTAAGACATTGACTTGAAATAAGTTACTTTACCCCTACCCCCCACCAGGTTGAGATTAAACTGCGTAAACATCTGTTTGAGGTAACAAGTTCGCCTTGCTTTCAGAAGAGGAAAGCTGCCCAAATTCAGGGTCTTCATCACAACCCTTTGTAAATATATACCTCCTGTATTACTTTTTTAATAAACCACGCCTCAATGAACATTTAAGTGTTCAAAAATAAGCCGAGAGAAAGCTTGAAACTCATTTTAATTACGCTTTGATAAAAGAGTCAACCCATTTCTTCATGCACTGAAAAGCAGTCATTTAGACTGTCAGCGAGCGAATTAATTTTCTTAAGAGCAAGTGAGAAAACGAGAATGATTTAAGTTAACGCCGAGCACCTACTAAACGCTTGCAGCGTTTACCCAGGTTATGCATTATACCACCCTTCCTTTAGGGAAAAAGGTCAATCGTGTAGTAAAAGCAAAATACTGTTGAGTCAGGACACCTGCAATCCAGCCCCAGTACTGAAACCAGGCAGCTACAAGTCCTCGGCCGCGCTGCTGAAAGCTTGTGACTCCGTTTAGTCATCTGCAAAATGAAATGTTCGGTGACACTGCAAGAGCACGTCTGCGCACGCGTGCGAAGCGCGATCTTTGGAACAAAGAGGCTGTATAGATACCGTGGCTCAGCCTGGGGTGTTTAACGAAGTCGGGCCAGGTATTGTACGTGGCTTATAGCAGTAAAAGGGTATTCCTGCGAGCAGAGTTTACTTTACTCAGGGTGGAGGATGTGTCAGTGTAAACCATATTAACAAGCAGAACACTTCACCAAGAATAGGATACAGCCAGAGCAGCAAAGGTATACACGTGGCCTTTGAATAAACGACTTTGTTCTCCTTTTGGAAAGACTCCAAAAAAAAAAAAAAAAAAGAAACAACCCAGCACAGGCAAATGCTCTCTGCTGAGCTGCTCTTTATTGGATGGAGATGTTCTGCTGCACTACAACGCACGTTGGATCTAATTACCCTAATAGAGTCACAGAAGGGATGCGCTAACTATCTTGTCTCCAGTAGGTCACCGGCAGGAGCCCTCTCTCCCTCTGCCGCACCAAATCTCTCCCGAAGCCGCGGAGCAGCACGCTCCGACTAGCTGGCCAAGGAGCATCCCGAGCAAGCCAGAGGAAGAAGCCGCCGTCGATCGGGTTGGGGTAGTAACAAGGAAAAGAGCGTTTCAACCTAGCAGGCAGGAGATCACTTGCTGCGTGCTGCCGAGCTCAGTTGAGATGTCAGCTGTGATCCTCGGATGATGAGATAAGCTGGCTGACATAAAATGGAAGCAAGGGAGCTGGAAGGAACCTCTTTGTGGTGTTGTAAACCCCGTAGCGCGATCCTCTTTCCTCTGACAAAGCCAGCGTGCGAGGTGCTTTATTCTCCTGGCACCGCACGTGCCTTTGGCAGATTGAGAAATCTGTTGTACTTTCATATAAGATTCCAGTGCATTGGTATTATTTTTAAATATCTCTGCTTCTGGAGCCCCGTTATACATAGTTTTACAAAACCTTTATGAAGAAAGGGCGTGAAAAGTTATATTCAAGAAAAATCTTTAGGTTTTCTGCCCTTTGTTCCAGCAAGTCATCCTTTACCTTCTCATTCTCGTGTGAAGTCTGCAGAACGTAGACTTTGACCAACTGCAAGCAGAAAGTATTCTACGCAACTACACGCAAAATTTTATACTTTCAGATGACGTTGGTAATTAATTTCTCTCTCAAAGTTACCGTACACGTCAGCCACCCCGGCCTGCTGTTGACAGATGAGGCAGGTTAGGAGCCTGCCTTCTAATAAGCTATTGCAGAGGCACAAGTCTGGCAGGCTGATACACGTGATGCCTTTAGAAATCCCAGGTGTAACACACACTGATTTCACGGAGCACGGCACGGGGCGCTGCGGCTCAGCCCCGCCACTTGAGTTTCCAGTTGTGAAAGTGCATTGTATCCCTTATCCTACCTAATGCCCATTTTGGCTTCAGCGACTCTCACCAACAAGGTTTTTTTTCTCTTGGTAAGGCTATCGCAGCTATAGGTTTTTGTCTTTTGAAATGTCCTTGAAATACAAGGAGTCAGAAGTTTCTTTATTAACAAAATTAGTAAAAAATGTTCTCCTGGAAACGCATAAACTGAGTCACAGGGAAACAGACAAAAACTCAAAGTAACTCATGCCATCCGAAAACACAATCTCTAATAGAAAGTTAGAAAAAAATTGCTCTAGGCTTCCCAAGAAATACGGTTCTGTTCATTTTTTGATATTTTGCTACTCCAATTTTTAAAGCACGTTCTTCATCATTTCACAAGGAAGTGGCGAGCGGTAGTGTTGCCAGGTTGGGCCAAAGAAAGGGCTTCTAGGAGACTTGCTCCCAAACATCAAGTTAAATGCGAAACAAGAAACCTCATTTCTTACAGAAACCTGTACGTTAGACACAACAACAGCTGAAATCCTCATTGCAGAACCCCCTAAAAATTCAAGTTACGGTTTTAGCATCAAAATGGAAATAGGTAGGAGCCAGCACCGGCATCTTTTTTTAATTCCACCGGGAAGCTTTTCTATTACTCTGTGCTTTCAGACTGCGTGCAATTCACCATTTTGCTTGAAGCAAATAGGCAGTGCGAGGCAAGGCATGAAACGCTGAAGAGCTCCGTGCCAGAAACGACCAGCTCGGCTCACCAGCATGACTCATCACCCGGCAGCACGACCGAGCTCTCTCCAGCCCTGTGCTGGGACGTCAAAGCAATTCTTGCCCCCCCACACACACCACCTGAAACATCAGGGTCGTTTTCTCAGCAGAATATCAAATACAAGAAAATCAATTCTTTACGTCATTCTTTTAGTTGCCATTTGCAAAAAAAAAAAAAAAAAAAAATATCACTGTATTTACACAGCACGTGCGTAGCCACTACATTCGGAGCAGAAATGTCATTTACACCATTCCAAGCAGAAATCACAGTCAACTCCAGAGATCCTGATAGGGTATAATACCCTAAACAAATGTTGCCAAAACATAAAAAAAACCCAGCTGTATACCACGTGCATCTGTTGGAAGCAAATACAACCTTGCCCAGGATAAAAATCTTCATAAACAATAAAATAAAGCCCTGCATATTTTTAGCTTGACTAAGAGGATTACACAAGGATTTTATGAAGACATTTACACCAGTATTGACAAACTATACAGTAGCGATATGCCCACTCATGTAACTGCAGTACACATAGCAGCCGGTCCTTCGGGAATTGCTTTCAAATACCAAGAGGAAAAAAAAATGATGCTTCACTCACGACACAGGACTTACCTGGCAGGAGGGAAAAAGGGGCTGTAGCAGCGTTACGACAGCGCTATCGCATCCAGCAATGCTCGTTGCCTCAATGCCACAGTCCCAAGGACAGTACGCGGAGTAAGTCCCCAAGATAAGGGGACTGTTAAGGTCTAGCACCACAAGTGGTGTATTATAAAGCCTTGGGGTGGGGCTGCACTTACAAACTTCCACAATAAGACGCGGTTATTCAACTAAAGCAAAAAAAAACCCCACCCCACGCTACAAATCTGACACTTGGGTCTCACTGTACCCTAGTATCACCTTCGTCACATTACTGAATTTAAGTTGAGCTGCAGTTGCAAGCTACGTGAAGAGATACGTTATAAAGCCTAATGGGAAATAATATTCCTTAAATTTCATCTATTTAAAAACAAGTTTGAAGCAAGACAGAGCAACTTTCCCTCGACCTCAGCTACAGCTTGCAATCTCGTACAGTTACGTCGGCCATAATCATATTTCTAAGTCATCGAGTGTCCGTCACGAGCAAGGTGGAACCGTTAACTACTGCCCCACACGCACAACCACGGGCGAGTTCGTCAGTCCACACTCCCTTAAGAATTGCTCAGCTGATCAACTTTACACAAGCTGCACTTCAGGAAAACTCCTTCCTCCCCACCCCGGTTGTCAAAGTGCACCCAGCAGCCTCCTCTCTCAGTATGCTTGTTGATAAAGCGATATTCAAATGCAAAACCAGATTTTTAAAAGATGCTAATTACTGGCAGCGTCTTAATGGCTTCATTAGAAACTAGAGCTCTCCATCAACGCCAGAGATCATGCCAGTACGTCAAGGAAAATAAACATTGGTTTCTTTTATTAAAAATGGTATTTCTTCTTCAGGTATTGCCACAGCAATAAAAGTAGAGCACACAACTCAAGGATTACATATTTCTTTTTTCGAAGTATCATTATTAAATATACACACCTCAATAAGCAGCAGAGATTTTTCAATATAAAAGTATCCATTTTCTGGGGGAACCAGCACAAGAAAGCAAGGACATTTTGCTACTCTGTCACGACTCGCTCCACAGGTTTAACTTTGGATTAAGAAGTCCAGTATCTGCGCCGACTAGAAAGGATCATTTTGTGGTTAAAACATGGGGTTACACATCACAAAAATCTTGGATCTGTTTTCAGCTCTGCCATAAACATCCACTAAGATCCTGAGCGAGTCCAATTAAGCCAGACCAGAAAAAACACTCTTCCTTAAGAACCCGAGAGTAATTCTGTGGTAAGAGTGAACCGTACTACTTACACCATGGAAATACATCATCATTACTCCCAAATAAACTAATGTATGAAACGGTTAATTCCTAGCGTTCACTTCTGTAGACAACCTGACTTTTCTCCATTTTTAGGAATGGGTGAAATATTTCCATTCTAACACCTTCTCATCACTCTTCTGTAATTCAGCTTTTTCAGAAAAATATTTTCAGATTTGATGGCTGAAACTTCTGCCTCTGAAGTTGGTTTGACTTTTTTCCTTTTTGGTTGAAGGAGTGTTCTGGGCAGGGGGAAAAACCCACACCAAATTCCTAACAGCCCCGGAGAACCTGTCAAGCTAACAACCAAAAACTGTCTACAGCTGAACTTCTGGACTTAGTCTTGAACTCTTGGAGCCTTTAATCTATTGAACAGAAACAGTAGTACTTTCATATCTCACGAGAAATACTAAAGATAAATTCAAATGAATTTAGTGATTGTGAAGCTCAACTACCATAGCTGCAAGGACTATAGAAAAAACAATGGAACAATTCATAGAATTTCAAATTCAGGGCAACAGCTTGAGTATCAAACCATACAAATGAATGACGATGGTAGGGGGAGGAAAAAAAAAAAACCAAAACCTGAGCCATGGACCAATGCTCAAGCAAAATCCATCCTTTGCTCTAAGGTAAGTGTCCTGATGCAACAAAACCAATATATAATTGTGCAATCGTATTTACAGGCATCACAGCAGTGCCAGAGTGGAGCAAAAAATTCTGGCTCTTCTGCAATGAAAAGGTAGTAACATTATTTAGGCAACAGTTTTTATGTACATTCTTAAATATTTAGACCTCTACACCATGAACACAAATTACTCATCCGGGACAGGCTGCAAGTGAATGTTGTTTAACAGCTGTCACAGAATCATAGCATCTTTTGGTTGGAAAAGACCTTTAAGATCATCGAGTCCAACCGTCCCTGTCCACCACTAAACCATGGCCCTAAGCACCTCGTCTGCCCGGCTTTTAAATACCTCCAGGGATGGGGACTCCACCACTGCCCTGGGCAGCCTCTTCCAGTGCTTGACAACCCTCTCCGTGAAGAAGTTTTTCCCAATGTCCAATCTAAACCTCCCCTGGCACAACTTGAGGCCATTGCCTCTCGTCCTATCACTTGTTCCTTGGGAGAAGAGACCGACCCCCACCTCGCTGCACCCTCCTCTCAGGTGGTTGTAGAGGGCGAGAAGGTCTCCCCTCAGCCTCCTCTTCTCCCGGCTGAACAACCCCAGCTCCCTCAGCCGCTCCTCACAGCACTTGTGCTCCAGACCCTTCCCCAGCTTCGTCGCCCTTCTCTGGCCACGCTCCAGCACCTCCGTGGCCTTCTTGGAGTGAGGGGCCCAGAACTGAACACAGCACTCGAGGTGCGGCCTCACCAGTGCCCAGCACAGGGGCACCATCACTGCCCTGCTCCTGCTGGCCACGCTATTCCTGACACAAGCCAGGATGCTGGTGGCCTTCTTGGCCACCTGGGCACACTGCTGGCTCACACTCAGCCGGCTGTCGACCAACACCCCCCCATCCCTCTCTGCCAAGCACTTTCCAGCCACTCTTCCCCAAGCCTGCAGCCTTGCGTGGGGTTGTTGTGGCCCAAGTGCAGGACCCGGCCCTCGGCCTTGTTGAACCTCATCCAATTGGCCTTGGCCCATCCAGCCAGCCTGGCCAGGTCCCTCTGCAGAGCCTTCCTACCCTCAAGCAGATCAACACTTCCACCCGGCTTGGTGTCATCTGCGAACTTGCTGAGGGTGCACTCGATCCCCTCGGCCACATCATTGATAAAGATGTTGAACAAAACTGGCCCCAACACTGAGCCCTGGGGAACAGCACTTCAACACCACTGGGGATCACCAGCTTCAATAAATCAGGCTTACATGAAAAATAGTTAATAATGCTCAAGCTGGCTATTAAATACCTCCCACTACTTATGCAGCACATATTAAAGAAGTGCCTAGGTAGCAACTGAACAAATTCCCATTAAAACACAAATACAAATGCCATATTTTACAATTACGTGGATACAGTGACGGCTGTATTTGCCCAGTTCATGGTTGACTTCACTAAGGGTCTGTTGTGGAACATAGACAGCTCATCTGAAGCGATTTTCATAACAAAAGTCTAAATATTGACACATTATTTCCTCAAAACTTTTGGTAAACTATTGTAGCTGCATAAGACCCATAGTTCAAAACAGTAAAGTGCAGCCAGAACTGAAAAAGCAGAGAGGGTAAAAAATATTACATTTGAGAAAACAGGAGGGTTTCAGCCATTTTTTCCTAATTTTTTTTTACTGTAAATATACAATAAATCGTAACACAAATATTTATCCCAATACTTCATGCCTATGAAAACTGCTGATATACTTTTAGTCTGAAAACCTTTAACGACAAGCACGCCAGCAATAAAGAGACCCCAGTCCATGTAAGTTCTTACGTGACATCTTAGAAGTATGCCACTACTCGCAATGCGGATTATTTGAATTTACAGACAGTTGAAGACAGAACTTAAACACAGCTTGGGTGTAGCAACCCAACAGGAATCAAGGTAAGCAAAATGCAGACCGCATATATTATTAAATATTATGCTTGCATGACTAAAAAAAGTGTACTAAATATCATGTTACACGACATTTGAGAGGTAAGACAAGAAATGACAAATATACTTGAATCATGGCAGTCCCTCCCTAAGTAGCTTATTTGTTTGTTTAGTTTCAGGCACAATGGGAGCTTGGGCTAATTCAGGTTGCCTGTTACTACCTCATTATAAATACTAATTACTGCTATTACTTACTAAACGTTTATTTGGATTAACCTATAATGCAAGCCAAGATGCCTTTTCAAGTCTATCTCAGAAGCCCAGCAGGAGCAGTTGTGATTCCAAAGCGAGTGCAAAGACAGTATTTTATATAGACTTTCTTCTCCTCTCTAACAAGCACTAGATTTTTAGGGAGAATTCCAGTCCTTTGGTACATCAAAAATCCTTCAGAAGGATGCATTCGTTGTGAGAAGTAATTCATCCGAGTCTGCACCCACAGCAGCATGAGGATAACTCTTAGGAGGTGCAGGTAGGACAAAGCCTCTTCCAGAGGGGAGAAGGGGAAGGCAAGTTCAACTCTTCTCCCTTTAAAAAGCGAGGACTTTGGTTTAAATTACCTTAGTAATGTTTTGCAGTTACATTCAAAGAGCTTTGCAATCAGCTAATTAATCCTTGATACAGGGAAGTGACATCCTTGTTAATTTTTGATAGGAGTAAAATCAAGAAGGAGGACAAGCAAATTACTTAAGCCAAAAAAATCAGGTTTCAAGCCATCTCAAACCAATGAAACATAAAATGTTCTTTAGCAAACAGCAGCATATCCTCAGTCTGAACACAAGCAATCACCAGTTAGTTCAGACCCTTCTGTACTGACTTAACAGATAACGCTTGGATAATCCTTTTATCATTTCATAACATAAATTACTGAAATAGGTACTAAAAATGAAGTCCGAGAGCTCTACCCACCAGTGAGAAAAAAAAAAAAAAGACAAATACCAGATAAATTATTCTATAGACAGCAATATCGAGCGATTTCAATCCAACTAGCTTCTGCATTTCCGAGTTCTGTGTTTCTTTAGCAAATTTGTGCCTGTGCATCAGCCAGCCACGTCTCCAAGTACACGCACGCTAATCTTCTCCCACATGAGAATTCTCATAGGTCATTTCAGAGAAAAAAAAAAGATAAGGGTTTTTATTTCTTTTTTTTAATGAGGATGAGGTTCAAAATGGCCAGGTACACAAAACCTGTGATGTATTCAAGGAGCTTACAGAGATAAGGCTGTTCATAACGCTTTCAGGAACCTTGAATCGAGTATGTGGTAGCCTTATAAAGCAAGGTAGGAAATGAGTCTGGAATAAACAAAGCTTGGTTTCAATACTCAAGGAAAAAAAAAAGAAATCTCTGGAAACACACCCAACTGCAAAAGAGGAGAAAGACCATCTTCAATTTTGACAATCTGCTGTGAAGAGGGGGATGGAAAGAGCTCAAGGCTCAGACAAGGAGCCTTGACGATATAAATTTACAGGTGCAATGCTGGGTTATTCCATCTCTACCACATGTTGCTCTCAAGACCACATTATAAGAATTTCGAGAACCAGCTGAACGCAACCGCTGGATTAGGAGAGGAACCTCTGCCACCACCTGAAGAAAAATTCAAATCCTTTGAATATGTTTGAATTAGAGTCACAATGATCGATACTTCCGCTCCACCCTGCCAGTGAATGACAATCCTTCCACGGGCGGATCAATCTACAAGGATCCTATTAGCATTTCTGTAAAACCCATCTCCTTTTCACTGCTCAACAAGAAAGCAGCAGCTCTCCTTCTGCTTTCCATGTTTGTATTCTCTACCATGACCCTTCCTCACTTGTACTCTTTCATTATCTTCTACTGATGGAGAAACAGAACAGCCCTTTAGAAATTTCCAGCACTTGGAAGACGTAACTTCCACTCATCACAACAGAGAACACTTAATCCTACAGCCTGTTCACGTGTTTGAAGTTCCAGATAGCCCTTTTTCACTGCTAGGAACGCAAGGACTACTTTCCTTGTGCAGAAACCTTTGTGGACATTGAGAAATGCCTTATATCTACGCAAGTCATCTTCTGAAGGTGGAAACTACTTGCTGATTAAATCCAGTCTGCAGCATATCACTATTTCCTAAATTATTTCACCAGCAAGGGTTGATGAGAACAATAGCTCTGTGCTGAGCCACATGCATCATTCTGTGGGTTAGGAGAGAACTTATTTAGTGCTCTAAATCTCATTATAACTTGCTGATCGGGATGTAAAATACGCACTTATCTCTGAACTGAAGGCTTTTAAACAGCTTGAAACAAACTCAGCTCTTCTGTCTTCAAGTAGCAGTTGTTTCTTATTCCTCGCACTTCGGGAGGCCTATCTGAAGAAACTCTCTTAGTAAACAAATTAAAATTATATTGCTGTATTGGATTTAGACAATTTAAACCAAAAGCTAAACGCTGTAGACCAACTGTTCAAAGAGTAAATGCAGATACAAGGGTCAAATACCGGATCTCCAAATTTCCCTGTGGCAAGCTGGACGAGCCTGTGCCCATCTGTGAAATGGGAATACTTTCCTGCTCCCCAGAGACGATGCTCACACTTTTAAAAAGTCCCCAGTAGTCTCTGGACAGTGAGGGGCTTTGTTTCAACAAGCAGGAGTTCTCAAAGGTGTATAAATTTGCAGCAAGACATGACTCCGGGGGCAGACGGAGTGGCGCAATAGCCCTGACAGTGCTACGCTGCCAAACACCCAACTGCAGCAACCGCCGGTAGATTTAGTATCAAAGTTTCCCCCGTCAGCAGAGTAATGGGCAGCACAGAGGGAGGAAAACATTTCCAGACTAGTATTCTTTGCGGGGGCTTGTTGCCTTTTTTTTTTTTTTTTTAATTTTTAATGGCTGTTCTGTGTATTTTCCCCTCACACTTTAAACCTGGGCAATGAGACTTAAATCTTGTTTAACTAGATTCGCTTAAACTGTTTTTTACAAACCCCAAACAGTTTATTTCCAGCCCACCGGTTGCACATGAAATGTAAGAATTACCAAATGCAGGTATTTTCCAGCATCCAGGAGGAAACCCAGGAGTTTGTTTCTTGTTTTTAAAATACCTCCTTAAAAAGCCTTCAGAAGTTATTTAATACTGTTTTCAAGAAGTCCATGGTATCTCTGTAATCATACATTCTGTGGCAAGAGTAGGAATTCAGGAATCCAGCTCTCCTCGCACGTAGCACCATGCACGCACACCTATAAGCAAGTCAACAACCCCCGTGACAAGCAGGGCTGTTCTAAGTTTGGGAACTAAGGCTGCAGTTTTTTTGGAGGCCATCAGCAGCAACGTGTTTCTGCTTTTTTAGTGACGTACGCACACGCTCGGCCTCTCAAACAAGACTCTCCCTTCCTGCCCTTCTACTGGATGACATTTCTCCCCAGCAGGACTTGGTCATCAACCTTCCTGCACCCCAAAACAAAAACCCCAGTGCTGTCCCCACCCCACCAAAAAAGCACACCGCATTCTCCGCAGACCAGGACATAAAAACGATGTTTGTTCTCTTTCTGCACCCCTCAGCCCTGCTGAGCTGGCCCGACCAACATACGACACTGCACCACCTCCCTAAGACCGAACGCCAAAACCTTTGCTCCCCGTCTTCCACGCTCAGCCCAGCTTCCCAAAGCAGGACCTGCCGCACATCCTCATCCACCACCTCCATCCTCACTCCCCTACAATCTCAATCAGAAGCACAAGCACACCTGCAAACCCCAATTTTATGGCTCTCGGCAGGTGCTAACAACTCCCAAGTGCCACCACGAGGACCTACTACACCGAGGGTCCCACAATAGCTTACTCACATTCGGCATCAGGAATTACTGCCTTCACGTCGCAAAAGACCCTGTTTTGAAGTAGTCTGCGTACCACGAGTGTACGCGTGCCACAGTTTGGGAACCTCTGCTCTAAAGAACGAAAGCCGTCAGATGCCTGTCATCAGAGCTACCTGTCGATGACGCAGAGACTGCTGGAGCCGAGCCTTTTGAGGTTTGCTGGCAAATCCAAGGAAAGTTGCACCCAATTTAATAAATCCTCATATACAACCAGAGCGGTCGAGTGCACCGGGTACTTGAGAATAACCTGTCAAGTCCCTTTTACCTTTCACTAACACCCTGCTCCTTAGGCAAATTATCCAATTGCTGTGATTCTGTTCTTTTCACTTGAAAAAATGAGCGCAAAAATTGGAATAGTATTTCTTTGTCTTGCAGGGACATTACAAAAAGTAGCCAATATATGTGCGATGCTCCGTCTGTATCAAAAATGAATGGCATAAAGCAGCTTATCATCTAAAAACATTAGAAGAAAATTAAGTAGGTTGCAAAATCAAGCACTAAAAATTAGAGAGTAACAGATTTATGATCATCTGTGCAACCTTAATCCGTTCCACTTTGTTAGTCCAACCCATACAGTGAATAAGTCGGAGAATCTATGGAAAAATATTATACGACTACAAAATTGTAATTACAGTTGCATCTGTTTTTCCTAACTTTTGAACGTTCAGCTTTACAAATGAAATAGCTTTTTGATTCAATGGAACTTCCCAGGTTTTGGTTCTAGTCTGCAATATCAAATTGTACTTTTTTTGATATGCTGTATTGAAACATATTTCACCCACAAACAGTATCAGAAAACTATATTAAATTATCACATTATGTCACATGGAAACAGATTTAATTAATAGAATTTAGGTAGTTTATTTTTCCATTTTCACTGCATGTGAAAAATAAACTAGATTAAAGTATATTTACCAGATTGTTATTTTCCATACAGCGAGCTTTGTATATACAATATTGTTTCCATTTCCAACAACAACAAAAGCGTAAAATCAGGCCAAACGCTATTTTCAATGGCATTTTTAAATTCATTAAAGCTTTTTTTCATTTATTTTGGGCCTTCAAAGGGATTATCACCATTGCATCTTCAAAAACACAGAACTTCATGCCAACTCCGTGAAGTCTGGGTAAACTGTTTTAAAGGTTAAGGACATAACTATTAATCTAGCTGTCAGAGGTGCTGGGATCCCACCACTTCCACTATGCCTTCAGCGGATATTCCACACTGAAGGCAATCCGATTACACTAAAATATGAATCTGGGAATGCGATTTCAGACACCCAGGGAAAATTTTTTTTTTTTTACAAAGAACACTTCAAAACGATCTCTATAGAAAAATACGTGCTGGGACAATAGGATACAGCTGAAAGAGTACCAAGAAAGCCTGCAAACAGTATAAATGCAAAGCATATTCTAAAATGCTGGATTTTCATAACCTTAATTTAAAAGCAAGCAAGAGTTACGTGCTGCCAAAGGCAGAGCCGGTTTCAGTCCTTATTCCTACCCTGTGAGTCAGAGAGGCCCGCACAACACGGTGTTTTACCTGATCCTCCACCAGCGGCTCTCATTTATTCCATAAACCAACATTCTTAAAATGACATTTAGAGCCACGAACAGAGGTATTTTACACACCAGTTCCGTTCCAAGAAATCCTGACTACTCATACAACAGCAAATTAGGCTTCACACTAATTACATTTCAATACACATTGGGATTTTGTGCTCAACTTTACAGCAAGTTGAGATAATTGTAAACGCTCAAATTTCATGTCCTCAGCAACACTGTGCGTGCAGCATTTCATTATTAAATTTGAACTTACAAGTCGTATAATAATGCAGCATGATCTATTGGGTTCTGCTATAAATGTTTCCATTATAAATGTTTCCATAGCGTCCAGTTATCATTCCTTCAATCCTAACGCAGCACCTTCCATCATTAAAAAAATACTTGTCTGGTATTCACCTTTCAGCTGAGCGCCATTCGCAACTGGAACATGGAAGAAAGTCTGGTGAACTCATCCTGCCAAGCTCCCCTGTTAAAACTCTGCTTGGAAATCTCTGCTCGTAAAAAAGAAACAGGTAGCATAACTGCCAGCTGTTTACAGAATTAGTGGGAAGACCCAGGACTCATCTTGTCAGCAATCACATTTAAGAAACGCGTGAAAGACAAAGGCATCAAGCTTGCACACCCAGCCTACAACAGGTTTAACTCTAGCTAGTTGCTTATTTTCACGCACAATTTTTCCAGTACGATTTAAAATAACTGGTCACAAGCATGCATCAAAATCCTTTTCAGGTTAAAAAAAAAAAAAACTTCAAAGCCAGAGGCTGACTAGCACTTCCACTAAAAAGTTCATTCTCGACTTACTCAAGATCTCCGAAGAACGTTGATAAAACTGGATGCGAAGTCTCAGATTAAGAGCAAAATACAGGCTCTGGGGGAGAGAAGGAGAGAGGGAGGATAGGTAGTGAGTATGGTACTCACAAGAAATAAGAAGAAAGAGAAGTTAAGGAGTCCGAGCTGTGAGATTTCTTGTACAATTTACATATGAATCTGATTTAATGGTCTGAAAAGTTCAGGGCTTTTCTCTCCTATTTCTTCAATCCGGGAGTTACACAATGTTAACAGAAAAGGAAAAATAAAAGAGAAAAAGATTTCTAGTTTTCATTGTTAAATTCTCAGTGCAGTTTTACTGCAAGATTATAATACCTACTTTTTTTTTTTTTTTTAAATTATTGAAACAGCAAATGCTATTCTGAAACCTTCTGGACAGGGGATCACCGTGCTGTGGGTTGGTATCTCTCTCCCATCCCGAGGTCCTTATTTCCAAAGACAGCATATGCCGCATACAGAAGAAACCACTAATATTAGGTGTATGACGTTATCAACACCTAACCGTTTTGATATTGTGTGATACCGTTCAAGATCATTTGATCCCAGGAGAGTGTTGTGATTCTAAGCTTAACCCGCCATTCACAATGTGAATGCCACATATGTAGGAAAGCTACTGATTTGTTTGGGTTTTAAGCAGTTCCTCCTCCATAATTTCATCATACGAATACAAGAAACAAGCCTCCTTCTTGCCTTGCCTGGCACATTGCCTTATTTTTGAAGTCTTCACACTCTGAAAATCCAAAAAAATGAGACCCTTGGGATTTCAGATGCCACATTAAAAAAGGAGGAAAAAATTAAGCCAAAGAAACACTGTTTTGAGCTTGTTTCATAGCATATTCCATGACAGATAATTAAAAATAAACACAAAATAAACATAAATAGCTCAAAATAGACATTTTAATGATTTGTGTTCCAAAATAGCTAATTGCGGGATCAGCCTTGACTGGGACATTTCTGACACTTTGTTTAAAACAGGACCTAACGCTTAAGGATCTTTTCCCTCTGCAGAAAAACACGAACACATTTAAGAGCCCCTCCACTGATCAGCTTTAAGAAGCTGACAATTTCTGGATCCTTAGAGCAAAATATGGATACTGCAGAGTTCACTAACCAAGGCAAGCCGGCAAACTGTTGACTTATATATTCACGGCACTGTTTTCCTTTCCTAGATCACCTTCCTGTAACTCACCAACTTGCATCGGCTTCACTAAATCCACGCAAATCTCTGCGTGGACACAGACTGGTTTAAACATGACTGCCAGGATAGCTTGCCTCAGCTTACAGAACATAATAAACCAGTAAGCAGGTTTAAACAGATTTAAGAATATCTATGTGCAGATTTACCTACGTTGGTTAACAAATCTACCTAGTTTAGGCCACGCAACCCTGTCGGTCAGACCCAAGAGCTTGGGTGAGGATTCTCACTGCAAGGTCTGTGCACAAAAAACCCGTCCTCGCTTTTTCCCTGCTCACCCAAGGGCATCTAAGGGAAATATCCCCCTGCTCCTTGTGCTGAGACGCGTTGGAGTTACTTCCCAGTCAACTGGGTCAACCACACGAGAACCTACCTATCTTTTCAGGGGAAACAGTAGGAACAGTATTGCAGGATTATCAGCGCAGAAGCTATTTAGCCTGCATTTTCCCTGCGGAGCGTACTGGAGCTAGCCCAAAGCCAAGCGAAGCCTAGTTTCTAACCTACATTCCCAGCCAGGTAAATTAGTTCAGGCTTAAAGAACCTCCAAACCAGTTCAGCAGTTTTTTTTCCTTTGTAAATGACAGGAGCCCAGGTAAAGCGCATGGTGCTGACACATCCTTTATACCTAGACCAGGCCTCCGAGTGCTTTAAAATTTATCCCACAGCAAAGCCGCAGCATTTAAAATGGTCAACTTTACATGGAGATGCTGCCGTAGTGGTAAAAACCTGTTCTGCATCACCCTGACTCACATGCGCAAGGCTAGGTATGCAAAGAGTTGAAGCCGTTTACAAGCAAGCCATAATTTTTAATATTGCAGCTACAGGCAAACATCCTATTCCAGATCCTGCTGCGCCAGGGGAAGAGGTTAAAGCTCCTGGCCGTTCTCAGACCGATCAGCAGAGCTACTCCTGTGAATCCTCCCTCACCCGCCGTAGCTCCGACGGGCTGGATCAGCAGGCAGAGGGCTCAGCCAGGCGCCGGTAGCACAAGAGGAGGCAGTCACCTCCCAACAGACCATAAGTGCTGTTTTGCTGCGATGTTATTAAAAAAAACCCAAAACACCTCAATATTAGGCTGCTAATATGCTGCGACTACCAACCCTCGTGCTGCCCACCACCACCCAGCTGCTTCCCCATCACAGCTCCGCTCCTCCACCTCTATAGGTTTAGGCTGGAAGTTTTTGGAAATGGAGTCCACTTTCGCTCTATTTTTTGCGTCACTCCTACTCCACTGCAAACCCGGTCCGTGCCTGGGGTTTCTGGATGCTGCAGCAATACAAATAACATAGAACCGCCACTAAAAATTGCTTGTTTGTATCTGCCAGCAATTAAAGCTCGTATGTAGAAGTGGTGGCCACATGCTACAGGGTATTACACACCGCGTTGGCCTTTCAGGAATACCTGGTTAAAATATTTACCTGTTAGTCCAAGCCCTTCCTGCTTAAAATCCTGTCTTTAAAAGCAGAATCTAACTCTAAAAACTACTTTTTTTTTTATTCCTCCTCTTTGATCAAAGAGATAAGAACCACGCTTCAAAGGAACACAGTGAACCAAGCAAAACAAGAGTAACTCGTCATATAAATAGTTTTCTTATACAAAATACGCTGGTTTTCAACCGACGAACTATTTATGCAGGAGACAGGATATTTTTAGTAGTAGCACTCACACCTTCATTTCTGGCAATCCCTGCAAAGCCTCATGCAAATTACCCCCCTCAGATTAGCAAGCAACAAGGTGCTGATCTCCAGCAGATCTGTTCCTTGAAAATATGCTTATATAATTAAGCAAGCCTAATACTCCTAAAGGCTTCAGATATGTGTAACAGCCCACCCAACAACCACGCCAAGAGACCCAAGACAAGTCAACAGAGGGCACACGTTCCCAAACGCAGACTTTTACAACGTGAGAATGACAGTGATATTGCTCCAATAAATCTACAGTGGAAGTGTATGACTAATTGTGCGAATTAGTCATGCAGTTGTGAGCATGTGTCGTAGCATTATCAGAGGGCAAGGCTCGGGGAAAACACGCACGCTAAAAATCAAAGTTGGCCCGTAGTGATTAAGAAGGCCTGCCTTCTGAAGAGCCAACCCCCCCCCCGCTCGCCTCTCAGGAAGCCTATTTGTTTTGGAAGCAAGGATTTGTGCTGCCATATTGTTTGGCAACATGTTTCAAACAACAGATACCCATCTTGAGCAAATAAGTTGAGATTTAACATTTCATCACGCCCATCGGCTTTGAGCCAGGTGCAGTATTGCCAAAGTTACTACTGTTTATTATCTACCATCAAGAGCTGTTTGTCCCCTTAAGTGGCAACTTGAACTTTAATCATTTTCACAAAACAGCGCTGCAAAGCTGCGGATGCTACACCACTTACCGAGCTTCTCGGCAGATTTGTGGCTTTGCATCCATCCTTTCCTGGTTTACAATGTTTCTCTCCCGGCTGCTGTGCAAGAGGCCTAGGTATATGCTACAGATGCACCACATACTATGTATACTTCCATCCATAACACCTATTTTTTACTTTCCCTCGCGTAAGAAAGCTGATGGCCACAGCCTAAAGAGTTCAGAACACAGGCATGTTTGCTGAAATATTCTGCAGGCAGAAGATCGCAGCCTTTAAACTACAACGGGACAGAGCATCTTTAGAAAAGTAAATGAAGCATCCCTTTTTTGGTCATATAAATTCACCATCTTGCTACTAGAACTCACCAGGTATATTATTCCTTTTATATATATACACACACACGCAAATTTTACACACACACGCATATATATGTATATCCTGCCAGCCCACACAAACCAGGTCTTTTTTTTTTTTTTCAGCCTAAACCAGCAACACGAAGAACACAAGCCATGAGACAGGGTGAAGAACATACAAGCACCACCCACACGAGTCCAAATTTCCAGTTTTAATATACTTTGCTGTGTCACTCTTTTTTTTTTTTTGGCTATGCCGTATTCGGGTGGTGAAAATTTGATATCTACCGTACGCTGATTAAGCTTCCAGTAGAAGCAAGCAGCAGCCCCAGACAGCGCTCCGCACCTTTCCACCTTTGCAAACGCGCTCTTTCGGGTGAAAAAAAAAAAAAAAAAAAAAATCAGGAGATCGTCACCCAACGCGCACGACCCAGTTCTCAGCCACTGAAAGGTCAAAACGCACCTAGGAAACTGGAGAGCTTGAGAGTGTCTAGCAACCTACATCGGAAGGAAACAGCCTTTCCGCAACAGATTTTTCTACTGCTAAATGTCATATTCCAGCGGCTAGAGCCCCCCCACTGCACAAACTGGGGCTACCGCTTGCATATGCACCGTCAGGTATCTGGGAGTATTTGCAATCTGCGGCCGGTCCGTGTCTCTAAGAGAGAAATGAAGGAAATTTAGGGCAAGCACTCTGCTAGGAGCGGGGAGGCGGACGCCAGCTTCGTCACCAGCCTCCTGCAGAGCCCCCCCAAGCCTGGAAGCCCAGGCACCCCTCCGAGGAGCCCGCTTCCCCACACACCCCACCTGACAACCCAGCCGTACCCCGCTCCGATGGCCCCAAAACCCAGCCGGTACCTCACGGCCACCTCCGGCTCTCCCTGACCGACCCACCGCCTGCCTTAGCGCTGAACTTACTTGCCTCCCCTGACAACCCTGCTGAGGTTGGGGGGTGGTTTTGGGGGACACAGGCACACACACCGGGGGGGACACACGGACACGCACACACGATGCCACATGCAGACAAAGAGCTGTCACCTAAAACGCCACCAAACGGAGCGTCCTCCCTGCCCATGGGGGTCCACGGGCCCCCGCAGGCCCGGCCGCGGCCCCGCTGCCTCCCCTCAGCCATCTTCCAGCCGGGAAGGGGCTGGGGTGGCGGGGTGTGAGGAGGAAAACTGCTTTTTCACTTTTTTAATCAACTTTAAATTAATAATAATAAAGGTGGGGGGAGGTATTTAGGAAAGGGAGGGCTGGGATTTAACCGCCCGAGACGGGAGGGGCTCCGCCGCGCTGGGTCCCCCCGGGGCGGCCCTCCTCAGCCCCCCGCGGGGGACGGGCG
>VYZW01050313.1:48931-76042 GCA_013401315.1 Balaeniceps rex
CAGAGCGGGGCGGAGGCGCTGGGGAGGCCGCGGCCCCTCCGCCGCCGCTGCTCCCCCGGGAAGGGACAGGGGGAGGCGGGCGCCATCTTAGTGCGGAGGGGGCGGCCGGGGCCGGCCCGCCGCGGCCTGGGGGGCTCCGACGGCGCCGTGCCCCGGGCAGCAGCTGCCCGCTGAGCCCGGGATCCCTCTGGTGCCATCACTGATGTCCCCCACAGCGGCCTCAGCCTCGGGCCTGCCCTGCCTAGCCCTCACACCTCCCCAGCCCGAGGCACGGTGCGGCCTCTCCCGGCTGACCCAGGCCCCGGCTGTCAGGGCCAGGCTCCACCAGCCCGACCCGTCCCCCAAGGTGACGAGGCCTGCGCCAGGCGCCAGGCTTGGGGTCTCGTCGTCCCGCTCGCCTGGCAGCAGCTGCTGTCACCAAGCAGAGGCATTTTGTGCTGGAAATTACCTGTTGGGTTTTGTTTCCCAATCGCCTTCCCGCAGCGAGGTTTCAAGGAAGACTTAAAGGCCTTTGTCTTGCATTAGCCTTGTTCTCCATCTAGGCATCAAAGGGCTGAAATCTGCCTTGGATCAGCTGGGAACACCGAAATTAAGTTCGGTAAGCAGTATGGGGTGATAGACGGTCCCGTGCAGAGCTCGACCCACTGTTTGGTCTCCTCACTGGCATTTTTGGCTATTTCCACGCCAAGCCACAATTGCTCCATCGACTATTTTATCGCTGCATCTGGTTACATTATTCATCCTGTCTGTGGAACTGTGAAATCCCCAAACACCTCATGTGTCATGAGGCAAAACAACTCAATGGGTTGAATAGTTAAAATAAACCAGAGCTTCAGGTGGCTCATTTTCCTCCATGGGGGCTCTTTATTCCTCAGGGACTTGAGAGTGCCTATGTTACAACAAAACAAATTGGTCTTAAAAGGCCCAGGCAAACACACAACATGGCAAATGCACCCAGTGTGGTCACCCACATCGTCATCTGATCTGGATTTTTGTCAGAAATTCCTTGGAAACCTGCACCTTTCTTGGGGCCCACACAGTTACCTCTGAGGTTCTCTGCTTCCCAGAAAAAGCCCAGGCAAGCTGTATTTCATAACTGCCTGCTTATCTCTGGAGCACCTGTGAAGGGGATGGGCAGGGTAAGCCTGAGTTAACCCTTCGGCAGGTAAAGGGCCAGGGGATATCGATCGCAGGCTTATTAGTTGTTTTCTGTCATTTTGGGATCAGTAAGACTTTTCCTGGGCTATTTTATATTCATTCCAACCTGCTTAACTGTAGGTGCATTTGTATATAAAATGCTCTATGTTTTGTCCACCTTCAACTAGACGAATAGTTAGAGAACTTTTTTTTTCAGAAGAATTTCAGGCCTGTGCATGTGAACGAAAGCTTCAAACTGAGCGGGGAAGCAGTGGAGAAACAAAACAGAGGAGAGCAGTGGCCTGAGATCACGCACCCACAGCAAATCCTCTTCTGCAAAACTCACACTGTCCACGAGGTAACGAAGGAATGCTTCTGATTCTCCTTTAATTGCATTCTTGGTAGGGGCTGAGGCAACATTAACAGCCGCTGCATGCTGCTGCATGACCCTTCGTTGCAACACATCTAGGTGGAAGTGCTAATAGATTCCTTCTGGTCCTGTTCGCTTCATGACAGCAGCAAGGGAAGGAAGCTCTGTAAAAGTCCCCGAGTCTTCCTGAGCTGCCAGCTCTCCACTGCCTCTGCAGGCTATGCCCACTTTGGTTTTATTCAGGCAGAAAATGCTCAGCCTTCACAACTAATACAGGGCTTGATGTTAGAATATTTCCCCTCCGTGAATTCCTCATGAGAAACTAATATCTGAGCTAATCTCAGGCGGTAGGGACATTGTAAGTTTGCAGTGATATTAGCACTGAGAAGTATAAAACCATTTTTATTACTTTAATCTGCAAGCTAATTTTTAAATGGAATGCAGGTATAAACAATGCTGGTTTTAAGTACATTACAGAGCTGTCAGGCTTTGGCAATTTAAATGAATGAGACTTCAAACGTATTATGGAAAAGATTAAATGTCTCATTGAAATACACATGAAATAAAAATGAAATCCATCAGCAAAATGAAATTATTTCAAAACTGCCTAGAATTAAATCCAAACCAAAGGCCTCTCCCACCAGGTAAGTGATATCGCGGTGGGTGAGACTTTATCTGAGAGCAGCTTTAATTTCCAACTGACTTCAAGTGACAAATAATTTACTGTTGTTAGATCTTTCTAGCCTGAGCACTTTGTAAAACAAGGTGATATGATTATCTTAATTTTACATATACAAAGCAGCGTTTAAGAGGCTTAAGCAGAGGTGAAGCAACAAGTGAGAGATGGAATCTCCAACCAAAAGTGTCGAGGTCTCCTGGTTGTCCTGTTCCCTGCCGTAAACCCTCTGTGTGATGCTGTCACTTGTAGCCCACTTTTCTGTACAACTTACTTGGGCTAAAGGCCATTTTCAGGCTTTATTTCGGTTTATGAAGCAGGCTATTTTAAGGGTTTCTTGTAAACCGCAAGTAGCCGCAGTACAGTCGTTAATCTAAGACGGCAAAATTAATAGTATGGAGTTCTTTAAAGCTTCTTGGCCAAACTCAGCATCGTAGTAAGTAATAAATAATTCATTTGATGGTAGTATTGCCTCCACTTAGTGTGAGTTTGTTTCTTTAGAGCTGAATATGGGCTTGACTGTTTCAGGCTGAGCTCCTCTGTTACTACCGACTTGTTTATCCCCTAAAAATGCAATAGAAATGTTAAGATTGGTCTAAATGGGGGGGTTGAACAGGAATGCTGGGTGTGGGAGCACCGGGAGGAACAAATGGCAGGAGAAGGGTACAAGAATGGCATTTGATGATGGCATCTGGACTAGCAGGTCGCCAGGATTGCAGCATGTGTCTACCTGCATGGAGCCTGTCTACCTGTGGGCAGCCAGAGGACTCGGAGGAGGAAGGTCTCTCCAGAGGGTGAAGCATGGCTCTCAGCTCCTATGACAGGTAAAAGCCAGCGTGTGGAAGAACTGAGACCTGAGGATGAATATCCCTTGTTCTCCAGCTCATCCTGAGGTGAGACGGAGCCCTGGACACAAGCACTTTGGCACCTGAAGGGACTACCTGGACACTATTGAAATCACCTTTGTTTTAATTTTTTTCCACCCTTTAAGGTCTCAGGTGCAGGTGTGCTATGTTGTTGCTGTAGCGTTGTGCCATCGTTTCCCGTGCTAGTGTTTTCCTGTGCACAGTCTTTTTGCTAGTGTTCAAGACCACCAAAAGATATGAAGGTTTGGGATTTTATGCAACAGAGGATACATTTCACTAAATAAAAGCTCCGAGCCAAGAGCAGGACACTTTAACACACTGATTTAACACCTTTTCCGAACCTCTTACTTTTACAACTTTGCAAACACACTTTAGCTGAAATTAATGCACAACCCCATTAAAGGTTAATGAGTTGTTTCGCATTCAGACACCTCCTTAGCCCATGCCGGTTCATGCAAGCACCTTGGCCTAGCTGCAGACTGCGGGGCTCGGAGGAGAGCCTGGGAGGAAATCCTTCCCCAGGATGGTTGTTGGAGGCAGCGCCTGCTCCCAGCACCACTCGGGGAAGCCTTAATGAAAAGCAGCTCATCAGCAGTTACGTAACCTAATGATAATCCGGCTCAGGCCGGGCAATACTTAAAGCCACAGCGTCTCTCTGCCGTGACCTATTTTATGCTCAATGCAAGGGCAAAAGTATGTGGTTTGTAACTTTGCTGGGTCTTTTACCGCGGAGTTATTGCCTGTCAGTAGAAAAGCCCCCTGCGCACGTTTCTTCTGCTTTCCTGGCTGCAAAGCAACCGCTTCGGGTTTGTCAGTGGCTTTTTATGGTATCGGCTCCAAACACAGGCACAGCAGAGACCAAATTGTAAACAATTAAAAGGAAAACACTTAATGTCCTGCAGGAAACTCAGCATACTTTAATTTCAGCTTCAGAAGCTGCAGAGGGTCCGGGGGTATGTTGCAAAGCACTTCTAATGCCATGTTGAACCACACAGAAAGCTTTTGTGTTTTTATTAGACCTCAGAGAACAAAAATGTATGCTTCCACATTCCAGGGTCATATTTACATTTGACTTAAGAAATTCATTAAGATGGCACTGGCATAACTCAAACTTGTACTGCTGGCCAGCCCCCTGCAATCATTTTTTTACCTCTCAATCTGCAGAAGTATCAACAGGAGATTAAACGCAGAGATGTTGATTCAGATCTCAGCATTTAATCTGACCACAGATGGTGTCAAAAGAGGGACAGCCATACAAAACAGCAACAGATTTTTTTCCTAAACAATCACTTTTTTGTTTAATAAAGATAGAGAACAAGTGGCCAAATTTAAAACACAGAGGAAATGTCAGTTTCCTACAATTCCTCTCCTAAAGAGCTTTGAAGCATTATTAATGGGCTGATTTCTGTTAATGATTAATAATGCGTTTATATTCATGTACTTAACTAAAGTTATTATTGTTACTATTATTAATTCCTATCTTTCATAGGATAAATACTCCATTCCTTACAACACTGGGCGAGTTAATGACACAGCTGGTTGCAAAAAGGAGGTTGTAGTGTTGTGCTAACTGTAAGAAATACTGCCTGTTACACGTAGGTATACTCATTTTGGATGACGCTTACGCTTACACAGAACCCTGTTGTTTTCAAATTGGTGATACCAAAGGTTTATATGTACTACCACAAGGAATAACAGGCTTTGCAAAAACATACTACCACGCGTGGTACTTAGTGCCGACAGATTCCTGGAGCAGATCGTGTGGATCTGCTGATCTCTTATGGGTTGAAAAAGTTGCTCAAGCTAATTCAGAGTGTTTTTTAGAAGCTGATTTTTAATGCCCAACATTAGACAGCTTAAGGTCAGAAATTAAATTACTTTTAAAAAGATTTACAAAGCTTCCTGTCGGTAGAAATATTTCATGACATTTAGAAGGAAAAATAATAATTAAAAAAATTGTGGTGATCGTGTTTGTTGGCTTTTGAAACGTCTCCCTGTGGAGCCTGCAACCAAAACACTGCTGCATTGTACTAGCATTTAAGAAACAGAAAGTGGAACTAAATGTAGATTATTAAAATAGTGTGGCTGATTATAAACTCTAAAGGGAAATCATGTAACCTCATTTCCTTATCTCATCTGAGCAAAAGGCTAAAAAAAGGGGGGTGGGGAAAGACACTTTTTCAGTTTTAGTCATCTCAAGTATTACTAATCACAGACATAAAATATATTTTTAAATGCATTTAAATACGCTTCAGAGCCCCTTAAAGTGGACACATGAGATGCAAAGGAGTTGGTTCTAGGTGATTAAGGGTTAAGGGGTAGGGGTTAAACAGCTCCTCTCGTCCCGGTTAAGGTACCAAGCCCTTGCACAGGTCAGCTGCGCAGGGTCAGATCACATCAGGATCAGTGCCTGCGTTTACCTGTATCTGCGATTCAACCCTGCTTGTAATGTGCTTGGCTAATTGGATAATACTGAATATAGAAGAAAAGAGTATTTTCTCATTCTTTCCTGATGGTATTTTTTTTGTTGTTGGCTTTTAGGTGGCCTGCGTAAAAAAGAATTGATTGTTTCAGTCTGTTGGTAAGTGGAATGATAAGTCGCATCAGAGTTGGTATAACTTGTCCTTTTTTGGCGATCACTCCAGAGAGACCAAGTGCTGAATAGGGAATAAAGCAGAGCTATTCTCTAACCCTATAGACATGATCCCACTGAGAACCCCCTCTATTTACTCATCTGCACTTAAAGACTGTCAGTTTTATTCAGATATCTGCTCAGTCTGTGAAATATTTTCCTTAACCTACTTTTAATGCCTTTGAAGTATCATCTGCTTCACTAGTTTGAAGAGCACTAAAGCCCTCATGCGGCCAATAGGCACTTAAGTGCTTACTTTTAAACCCGTGAGTAGTTCTGTGAGACATACAAGACCTGCTGCCGTTAGACAGACCTGTCAGTCTGTCTACTTCAATCCGTTGTTATCAACACCATGCAACACCAGATTCCTGCTCCTATGCCTTGCCTCCATCTCCCCTCCCTCAATGCATTAGGAAGAGGAGGAGGGTTGATGCTACCGCAGCAACTCCCTCACTAATTTGGGATCTTGAATCATCGTGGGTACCGCCTCCGTCCTTTCCACCACCAGTGCTGACACCACCACCGGTGCTGACACCACCACGGCAATCACCAGGTTTCTGTTGCGTTTGTCCCTGTCGATAGAGGTTTAACACAAAATTTTTCCCATTGCCTAACCATTAGGAGCAGTACTGCACCCTGAAGGATGAGGTGGACGAAAAAGCATTTTTTCCAAAAAACTTTGTTGGCCTTCGCTATGAGGGTCCTGGCTATCTTGTTATCCTCAAAAGTGCCTCAGCCTGCCCAGGGTCTGCTAAGCTCCCGACCTCCGTGAAATCCTCTGCAGTTAATTAGGTCCCTAGTTGTACCAGAGACCCCTGCAGAGGCAGATGCGTTAACCTGGATAACAGATGCACCAGAAGTGATTAGAAATGCAAGAGAAAACAGGGGAAGCAGTCAAGGAGAGAAGAGAGAGGTAAAGGTGGTGCTTCAGGAGTACAAAATGCAGGATAAACGGGAAGCAGTATTTGTAGTTAAAGGGGATGAGTTTGTTGTCATCTCAAATCAACAAAGTACAAAGGGAAGATGAGTACCCTTGTCACAACCTGAAATTTCTGGATCATGAACAAAATTTTCTCCATGTTGTCCTCCACAGGTAGCGCAGAAGAAGAACGAAGAGCCATTGAATATTAAACGTTGGTTTTCTCTCCTTTGGTCGCTTTTCTTTCACCATGTGTGTATATTTAATAAGTTTCCTTGTTGATCAACTGCTATGGCTGAAGTCAGAAGCAAGAAAGGAACTGGAGCAGAGCAGGGGCAGGGAAAATAGATCCAATTTGAAGCAATCCCAGCCTAAAACATGGGCAACTCTGTTTCTGTTGGTGCAGGTGCCTCCCCATATTGATAACTGTAACCCCTTCCACTGTTTTGAAGGTGACAGAAAGTTGCTGCAATGGATCACTAACATTGTTAACGCTTCAGGATGCTGCAGTTTCTGAGTTCATGGAAGGTACAATGTGGGGGTTAAAAATGGTAATAGCCTACTTGGAGAGGTTATCCTTATTCCAACTGGTTGAAAATTAGTGTAAATGAGAGGAATTATGATGGAGCGTAGACATCTAAGTGACCCGAGACATGTGAATGGAGAATACCACAAACTAAGGTTAAACTGAATGTAAAATCCCAGAATACAGTGGTAAGCGAAACCAGAATTAAGACCTGTTTAGAGCATGGCTTTCTCCTTTTGAAATCAAGCATCCTTCCTGAGAAAAAGAAACGCATAGGTTTAGCAAGACAAGACTTCCCCGCAGTGGCAACAAGACAGCAGGGTGCCCCGCTGTTGCGTCAGAAAATATATTTTTTTTTTTTTTTTTTTTTTTTTTCTCCAATGGCAAAGTCCAGCAAAAACGTGTCCCCTAAGTAAAGGAAATATTTACAGCATGGACTCACAACTGGGTTGGGTGTAATAGAACATAACATTGTGAAAGGCCTAAGTGATACTGGTTTATGAGCTGAAAGTTTTTAACTCCTTCGGTATAGAAACTCTAACCAAGAACGGCCTGAATTAGGCGGTACCACACATCATTTTCAATGACAGCGAATGTCAAATTTAAGAATCAAATGGAACTTTAATAATGTCATATTGGGATCATAAAACATGGACAAAAGCAATAGAAATGTGCAAATTTTCTACCAGAAAAAGGATTAAAACTGGAGAATCTTGTTAGCATTACTACAGCTTGTATCCTACTCTACTACAGCATAAACATATATTATGTAAAAACTGCTGTCCACGTTGATTTAAGTTCCAATCCTGGAAATGAAATGGGACCACGTTATTAAGAGACATGTGAGCTAAGGTATTCCGCATACAAAAAAAAATGACTGCCAGATGATGTACATCTGGGCAAACTGCACTCGCCTTACCCCAAATGATTTACCAGTCACCATCACGAGTCAATATTAAAGCTCAATAGTTTGGTAACGATGTACCGACAGATTTAGAAATACACTGTGAAAATGGAATTAGGTAGTTCCTACTAAATACAGTCTGAAAGGTCTTGTGCTCCTAATGAGGCAATAACTACTTGTGCGTGGCACCAGCTAGTGGTTCAACATTCTCGGATACGTGACGCAGGAGATGGGAGCTCTGTTCACGTTGTTTCTCCGCATCCCCTTTGGTAGGGTCACATCAAATAGCTGACCCCCCCGAGAGTGAAATATGTGTGTAATGTCTCTAATGCGGATAAAGGGGTAAAACACACACGGTATTCACCCTCTGGTACAGTCAAGACTGTCTAGTATGGGATCCCTTGAGTAAACTTACTACTGAGTCACAACAAATACAGTGAGGAGCTAAAGCGTTAGCGATCTGCCAGTCAGCAAGAAAACTTTCTATGAAGTTAGTTTGAGAGTTGGTCACCCGAAGCCAGAGCTGTACTGCGCTTAGCTTAGCGTCCTGTAATTGGCCTATTTGGGCCTAAATGTCAGCTTTTGTTCTCCTCGTCTCATAACAAAATATCACCAGTTTGCCCTCACGTACTATTTAATGTTGTTAGGAGGATCATGCTCATTGCCGTGAGCAGCTCTGAATCCCCTCCAGTGCTGCAATACCCTGTTTGAGCCAGGATGAGAGACACGCAGCTGTGAATTTCCACAAAGATGCTATATACAATTCCTCTACATACTATCTTTTGTGTAGCCAAAGAATTTGCTTGCTTGTTTTCTATCAAATTGCTTACTGAGCAGAGCTCTTCACAGATCTGTCTACAATGATGTGCTTGTCCTTTTCCTGAAAGATGTAGTTGAAGAGTAGTTTTTCTCCCAGTGCATATTCCATTGCAGTTCTCACCCACGTTACCTGTCACTCTGTTGCTGCTGATTTGATCTGCATCGATTCCTTTGAAAAATGTCTGTGTTTTCTCTAGACACTGCCAAACCGAGCCTCACCTGCAAATCCTATCTTTACTGCACCTCTCCCAATCAGGCTTTTAATAAATGCATTAAAAACTAGACACGAATCTTAAATAGCAGTAATGTTAGCCTGGTAGTCAAGATGAAAGCCAACCATTTATTTCTACTTTTTGTTTCTAGCCTTCTAACAGCTTTTTGATGAGGACTGCAGCTCCCTGGCTATTGCCCCACTGCTGGCTTCGGGAGAGCCAGTGCTGTGCTGCGACGCAAGCGTGCAGGTGAGCTGTTGGGAGCCCAAGAGAAAGGGAAAGACAAGGAGATGATGGTTCAGAAAGAGGAAAGAAGAGACCTTAGTGGTGCAGAAAGAAACCATGGGATGTCCATACTGAAGGGGAATGAGAGGAAGATGGAGAAATAGTCAGGTGGGAAGAACAGTGGGAATAAGGAGAAGTAGTAGGGAGAGGAGAAACTGGAGTTCATGTTTTCATTTAATAGCAGAAACTGTGTGATCTGGGGTAGTTGCGTACGCCTGGATCCATCCCATCTCATTTTAGCGCTCACTGTGGCACCCAGGCTTCCTAAGCAAGTCGTCCCATCCACCTTCAACGCCAAGAGCCCCCGGGCAAGCTGCCCCTTTGGCAACTGTCTTGGCTCTTTCCGTGGGTTCACGGGGTACCCTGTGCAGCCGTGTCTCTAATTTCCACCCCACCAGCAGGTATCTTAACGCCAGAGGACACAAATCCCTGCCTCGATTCTTCTAAGTCGCACACCTCAGTCTGCAAAATGGTGGCAAGAGAATTTCTCTTCCATAGGGGGGCATGTTGTGAGGATGGATTCGGAAAAGATTGGGAGGTATTCGGGCACAGTGTTGGTAGAGATGTGAAGGAGGACAGAAGTGAAAGAGAGCGGAGAAAAGAAATAGTGAGAAATAAGAAGAATTAAAGGTCAGTTGGAAAAGGACTGCATCTCATGGAGAACATTTTAAAGAAGCAGAGGGTTGAAAACCAGTCTGAAGAAAACACATTAAATGAGGAAAATTGCAACAACAAAAAAGTGGAGAATAGGAAGAGAAAAAGAAAGAAAGCCCAAAGGGACCATAAAGCGAGTCTTTATTTTTATGGAGGCTTTCCACTTCTTTATTCATGTTTTTGAATGCAAGTTTTATTAGTGGTTTTGGCTCTGCCCTTGCAAACAAATCAGGCAGCACTACCAACAGCAGACTGGGAGGAGGTGAGATGCTCTCGCAAGTGGCACATCATCCTCTTTCTCCTTCTGAAAAGCTGGCTGGGTTAACCCCACTGCTGGGAAGATCTGCCAAGGGGCCATGGATGCTGGTATTATAGTTGTTGATTGGCTTCTTAGAAAGCATAACCTTACTCTGGATACGCTCTTTGCAATTTGCAGGGTTTACCTTGCTGAAAAGACAGAGAAAATCCTGTAAGAAAAGGCTGAGGCAATTCCATTACTGATATGACACCTCCTCGTGGGAAAGTGCACGTTGATATTACATTGGCTACAAAATAAAAATTAATCATGGTTGGACTTGATGATCTTAAAGGTCTTCTCCAACGTAAATGACTCTATGAATAGACTATGAAATAGCAAATAAAATGCAGATTTTAAACCCAGCACTGTACAGTTGGAAATGTCCATATATGGAATATTTCTTTGCCCCAAAGTTTTGTGCAACTGTTGAAACCATCTTGATAAACACGCTTTGGGATAATTGGGGAAATTCTGATGCTAGAGAGTTATGCCAGAGGATATTACCTAAATTAAGAGTACAGGGCTTGGGTCTTCAGGATTTTGCCATACCCATATACACGTGCGTGTACGCTGGGAGGGAGGGGAAGAGGTTCTTCGTGTTTTGCTCAGCACAGGAGGGCAGAGATTGTCCTGGCAGGAGCGTCATGGTATTTTATTGCTCCAAAGAGCTGCGGAATCAGCTCACGGAATTTGGGCAAGTTTTGTGTTGGAAAAACAGGGCTGGGAGCTGGGGATGGGAACTGCGGACACGGCTACGCTGCAGACATGACTTGAAAGTCTGAAAAAGTTGCTGAACTTGCCTGTGTCTGCGTCCTCACCGATAGAACTGAGGATAACAATACTTGCCGAAATACCAGATTACAAGGTTTAATTTGTGTTTGTATAGTGCTTTAAGATCCTGGCATCAAAATGTTGCTCCTTAGCTCAGGGAAGAAACTTTTCTTTGTGTCAGGATTTCTCCCCGGCACGTCTCAGGTTCTTTTTTGTTGGTTTCTTAACTCTCCCTCCCTATTCCCGTAGAGGTTTGATTTCTCATCTTTGTACTTGATCTTCTACATCAGAGAACTACTGCTGCTACAGCCATGCAGCGCTCTCTCTGCCCATGCAGATGACAAATTAATCTAACATTTCACGTCAGAGAAATACTTATTATTTCTTCTATTCCTTTTGTTCTCGTAGTCGCAGCGCTTCTCGAATTGTGTGGCTGGCTTCCCTGGGGAAGCTCTGCTTTCTTCCCAGAGAGACCGCAGCAAGTCCAAGGACAGTGAAAAATGGAATATTATTTTCTTGCTGGCTTAGTGATTTTCATTTAGGATTCAGCAAATGCAGAGCCATCTGCTATGTATGAAATATCCAATAATAGTTCTCCAGTTGCTGAATTCTGAGTGGAAACAAGCCAGCAAGGGAGGCAGAGAGCCTGGCTTGCCTCGAACCTCCTCTGTAAGCATACACAGGCAAACTGCACCAATGCCTTTGCCACCTGATCGTGGCAGTATTTCCAAAAATACAGGTGACTTGAAGACAGAACTGGAGGTCAGAGGAAGAGGACATTCAATTTTCCCTCTCTTGGTGATCCTGTGTGTTGCTTTTCTTTGTTTAATGGGTTGTATGGTGACATGGTGCCTTACAAAGCATAAAATAACATTGTTTGCTTGTGGAAGGTCCGATTCTCTCCCACCAAAGCCACTGGGACCTTCATCAAACATAAAAACACTGGGAACAGGTTCAGGAGCTAAAATATTATCCTTAAGATCCAAGTCAGTGGATGATAAGTGAAAAGAGATGTAGAAATCTTGGCGGCAGGCAACTTAGCATATAAAAGCTACTTTCAGCTTTTCATGCCCAAATCTGCTTTGTTTCCCTGCAGACACACCGCATTTCGGGTGCTCCTTCCAACACACAGCTCTCTGCTTGCTGCTCCTTTCACTGAGCTTTCCTGCTTTTGCTGAAATTCCTTCATCTTCCCTTCTTTCCTGAAGTTAATGCTGTGTTATCTGCCAAATTAGCGAATAGTACTGACTTAAATCGTTGGTTTTAGAGATGCTGGGCTGCACAATTAAATGGGGATGATTCAAAGTTTTGCCAAAGCCACTGTTTCGGACCATCAGCGCTGCTGGGCAGACCTTACCTGGACTGAGGACTTCAGCATTAGCACAGCCACACCGATAGAGTCAAATTGATGCAAACCTCATGTTAGTATAGAATTGGTGTAAACCGTGGCTTGCCAAGAATGCAGTTTGTGAATACTTGACCAGAGCTCTGCTAGAGGCTGAATTACAAGAGGCAAGGACTCGGCTTAGACAAATTCGTGCCTAGGAGATCATAGGTCCACAGAACATAGAACAGCCCAGGCTGGAAGGGACCTGGAAAGATCACCTGGTCCAGGGAAAGGGAGCCTAGATGAGATTATCCAGCACCCTGTCCCATTGCATCTTGAAAACCTCCAGCGATGGGGACTCTACCACATCCCTGGGGAGGTTGTTGCAGCAATTGATTGTGCTCACTGTAAAAGATGTCTTTCTTCCCTACTTATTTTTCTTACTTTTCTTACTTTTTCTTGGCAGCTCTAATGACAAATGCAATTCTTTAGGTGCAAAACGAAGCTCCGGTTTCTGCAGCTCCGTGGGGAGAGCTGGACTTTGCAGCAGATCGTTTGCCCGTGCAACCATGAATTTCACTGATTTCTGTAGATAAAAGAGCAGCTGTAATAAATCGTAGGTGCAAGCATCTGGCGGGAAGGAGGAGGACCTCAGCCCCGCACGGAGAGGGTGTTGGGTGCTCTGCACCCGGCAGAGGGGAGTGGTGACCTGCAGGCACTGCCTGGTAAAGGATAACGCTTTATTTCATAGCCAGCCTCGTCAAAATTAACATAAACAGGAGGGGCAATATGCAACGATTTCCATCTGGTCCTCTCTGCAGGACTGATGTACAGGGGAGGTGATGCTCTGCAGGTAACTACGGAGAAGGCAAAGCAGGAAAAATCTTCCTGGATTACCCATAAATATATAATTGTAAAAAACCTGGGAAGTTCACCCAGCAGCGAGTGAGCAGACATGCAGTGGCACTCCCTCTCTGGCAGCAGCCGTGCTGCGAGAGGAGGGATGCTGAGAAGGAGAGAAGGGACGCAGCGACCCACGGGGAGGTGGAGGAGGAGGAGGAGTCCCCCGAAGAAGCACCCTGCCCGCACCCCATGGCGTGCCAAGTCCCCTGGAAAGGCAAACTGGGGCTTTGCCTTGGTGGAGAAAAACCTGGTGCAAAGCTCAAAAGTAGAGATGCTGGGCTAATATAAAAGAAGTCTGTATGTGATTTCTGATGTGGTTTCTGCTAATAATTCAGCCCACATTAGTAAAATCTCCAAGAGTTTCTGGTTCACAAGGCTCTGCTTCAACCTCACAGGTCAAACAGCTTGGTGCTTCACTAGGATAAGCACCTCCAAGCCACCCTCCTTTGGGTTTTGCAGCTCTGACAAGGCATTTGCCTTTTGGAGAGCTCCGAGGTTCAGGTTGCCTCTGCCAGGGAATGGGCAATGCTACCTCCGAAACTGGGCATCACAGCCCCAACGGGGAATCTCCGCTGGTATTAGGGGGTGTTGTCTCTTTAGGTGGTGTAAAAATAGGCTGAGGGAGCTGGAGGGTGACCGTCAGGAGCCAAGGCAGGAGTGCCAACCTTGTGCCAGCCCTTTTCCCATCGTCTAATCACAGAATCACCGAATCACAGAATGGTTTGGGTGGGAAGGGACCTGTCGAGGCCATCCAGTCCAACCCCCTGCAGGGAGCAGGGACATCTTTAACCAGATCAGGTTGCTCAGAGCCCCCTCCAACCTGACCTGGAATGTTTCCAGGGATGGGGCCTCCACCGCCTCTCTGGGCAACCTGTGCCAGGGCTTCACCACCCTCGTTGTAAAAAATTTCTTCCTTCTATCCAGCCTAAATCTCCCCTCCTTTAGTTTAAACCCATCACCCCTTGTCCTATCGCTACAGGCTCTGCTAAAAAGTGTGTATATCATGATTAAAAAATTTATATCAAAGTTAAAAAATTTATATCATGATTAAAAGGATCCCGGCAAGGTCAGCATAACTCTGTATGAGTTATCCCCAGCTCTCAAACTGCCCCTTGGAGCCCTAAGGAGGAGAAAGCAAACTGAGAAATGCCCTAATTTATATTAGGATCTAGGCATGGACTAACAAATGTAAGATAACGGTACAATCCCTTGCACCATCCTCCAGTAACCCTACGCTGAACACAGCATTTGCAGGTGAATGGGGCTGTTTCATTAATATCTAATGCCTGGGCCAGAAAACTCATCTATTTAAAGTCATTAGTGGAATGGAAAAGGATCATCCCGCAGATTAGGAACAGTCCATACAACTTCTGATTTTAGATTTTCCCTTTGGATGGAGCGGTTTTTCTTTTAGCCTCCTTAGATACCGTCGTGCTGGGTATAATAACGAGATGAGCAGACTCAGACGCCATTAAACAACAGATGAAAGATGCAGCCGTCGTCATCACTGAAGACGTCAGGCGTGTGGTATTCCGAGTTACGTGACCTATGGGAGAATGACAAGAAAATCCTGAAATTTTATTCTAAAAAGGAAATCGCATGGCTATGAATGAATCTTTGTGCCGCTAATGAACCCCGTTGCCAGAGCTTGGCTGGTATTTTAGGGGGTGCTAGCACATTCAGGGCAATAAAAACCCTGCTCATGTTTATGTTTATGCAATTAGAAATATAAATGTGTGAGGGAAAACACTTTATCCCAAGAAAATTCCCTATCGCAGAGACTTGCTGGAGCACCTGCTTTACAGAGGGGTGTGAAAAATAAACTCAGGAAGGCTGATGTAGGTGGAACTGTGTCAGTAGATGAGTTTTTCATTTTGGGGGATAATATTGTAGCTCTTGCTGTTAAAACCTCATTAATCCACTGCTGCCCAGCGAAGGTCAGTGCTGGGGTGCCCATGCGGGGGGGCAGCGGTGGTGGCAGCTCTCCTGGTGCAGCCGGGCGTTTCAGACCTCGGGGCCAAACACCTTCCTGCGTGAACCAGACCCGAGACAAGCAAAGCCACCCAGGAGCTCAGGGGAACACCCAGAGCCCACTGAATTTCTGCCATGCCCACGACGCTGCTCAGGACATCCTGTACACGCCGGGAACCCCTATTTTGGTGTCTCAAAGACCTTGGTTTCATGGACCGATCACCCCGTACACCATTTTCCTGACTCCTGCACAGCCACCGACCTCCCCTCCATGTGCACCAGGTGCCAAATCACCTCCGGCTTGTTTTGTACCTTGCTGCGATGGGTGATGGCACAGGGGAAATCAAATCTACCGCCTTCCCACAGGTCACGTCCATGCAGTGGGTTTTGCTCCTGGCTGCAGCATTTCCTACTCCCCAGATCCCTCTGAAGAACTGGGACCAGTTCACAGAAGATGCTGGACTGGGCTGCTCGGGAGCGTGGGGCTGGTGTGTGCACAGGACCCCATTTTCCACCGAAATTGGTGCAAGTTTGGCTCCTAGCATGAAGCAGGAGTTCAGATTTCCTCAGTTCATCTCCTGGCTCTTCGTCACGCCTGTCGTCGAGCCTTGGGAGCTGCGGCGAAGCTTTCCTGGGCAAATTGTCAGACGATGGAAACTGGTGCGAATCCCTGAAGATCCCCAATTTCCTCAGCCTGCAGATCTGACTGAGGCTTCGCTCTCACCACCTCATGTTGAAAGGGGGATAATTTTATTTACCTTTCTCCTAAGGATGTGGCAAGGGCGAGTGGTTTTGAATATTGCTTTGGAGAGCAACTTGGGAAGTGTCGCTATGAATGACCTCCCCCAAAATACAGCCCCTTCTCACAGTAAATTTAAAAGGAGAATTAAATGTGAAAAGGCACCACTCCCACTATTAATTTCTTCACTGCGCTGTTCCCTTTCCTCTTTTATTCTGCCTCATTTTCAGTCCCTTGCCAACAGATCCTTGGCAGCTCTCATAAAAGCAATTATCATCTTTAGTAAAGTTTTTGCAGTTTGGTTTTTTTTTTTGCTTCATTCTGGAACTGAATTTTCTCTATAATGTCATTCTGTCAGTCCCAAACTTCACCGGCTGCATCGCGCCTCCTGCTCCGGCTTTTCTGCCACGTGCCCTCCCTTGGCATTTCTGGGGTTGCTCAAGGAGCTTTTCTCTTTCGCTAGAGAAGATGCTCAACCCCACGCAGCCCCGAGACGCTTTCGATTGACCAGGACTTGGAAGAAATCCAAGGCATCACTCTGAGCGAAATTAAAAATACCACCTTGTCCACGGGTCTGGAGAAATTCATGTGCTTGAAGGGCAGGCGCTGCACCTCCAGGAGATGCTTTCAGTAACCTCTAATTTTATTTCGGCCAAGGTTGTACCTGAGAAAGAGACAGGGAGCCCCGCTCTTTAGAGAAGCCATCCTGATAAATGGTCCACATCAGACTTGCAGATCTGAGTTTCTCCAGTTGGGGAAATTCAGAATCGGAGCCAAATTGGCAATTTTGATCTAAATCCTCTCTTTTTGCTTTAATTATGTTTCCTGTTGGCTTCTTCTCTCATTCTAGAGAGTGCGCAGGGTGACTCTGGGATAAGCAGACTATTACGCAGCTCTGATTTCCTTGGCCTGAAGGATGCTATTTTTCAGCTCATTTCGTTAAATAGCTGCTGTTCAGGGAAAGCTGCTGTTCTGGGAAAGGCTGAACTTACCCCGCCGCGGGACTGCTGCCCTGGATGTCTCACCAGCATCCTTCTGCCCCAGATGTTGACATCTCTGCTTGCCAGAGAGGGGTCTGGGGGTGTTGGTCGACAGCCGGCTGAGTGTGAGCCAGCAGTGTGCCCAGGTGGCCAAGAAGGCCACCAGCATCCTGGCTTGTGTCAGGAATAGCGTGGCCAGCAGGAGCAGGGCAGTGATGGTGCCCCTGTGCTGGGCACTGGTGAGGCCGCACCTCGAGTGCTGTGTTCAGTTCTGGGCCCCTCACTCCAAGAAGGCCATGGAGGTGCTGGAGCGTGTCCAGAGAAGGGCGAGGAAGCTGGGGAAGGGTCTGGAGCACAAGTGCTGTGAGGAGCGGCTGAGGGACCTGGGGTTGTTCAGCCGGGAGAAGAGGAGGCTGAGGGGAGACCTTATCGCTATCTGCAACCACCTGAGAGGAGGGTGCAGCGAGGTGGGGGTCGGTCTCTTCTCCCAAGGAACAAGTGATAGGACGAGAGGCAATGGCCTCAAGTTGTGCCAGGAGAGGTTTAGATTGGATATTGGGGAAAAATTCTTCATGGAGAGGTTTGTCAAGCACTGGAACAGGCTGCCCAGGGAAGTGGTGGAGTCCCCATTCCTGGAGGTATTTAAAAGCCGGGCAGACGAGGTGCTTAGGGACATGGTTTAGTGGTGGACAGGGATGGTTGGACTCGATGATCATAGAATCGTAGAATCACAGAATGGTTTGGGTGGGAAGGGACCTGTAGAGGCCATCCAGTCCAACCCCCTGCAGGGAGCAGGGACATCTTTAACCAGATCAGGTTGCTCACAGCCCCGTCCAACCTGACCTGGAATGTTTCCAGGGATGGGGCCTCCACCGCCTCTCTGGGCAACCTGTGCCAGTGCTTCACCACCCTCACCATGATCTTAAAGGTCTTTTCCAACCAAATGATTCTATGATTCTATGATCTGCGCTGTCTCCTGAGCAGATGAAATAAATAGGGGGGATTCAACCTCAGGGTCTAAACTATGAGGATTTCCACCCAAGCAAGTCAACCTGTGCTTCATCTACCATCAGCCAAGGGCTGACCAGTGGTATCTGTGATATCCCATCCAGCAATACTCATCCAGATGCTGTTTTCTCTGCTACTCATCTCCCATCCTGCCTGAACACATTCAACTCTACCCTTTAGTGTCTTTGTGCTATAACATGGAGTGTTCAAGGGTCCCAACAGGCATCATGGGCCACAGAAATGCTCAGAGGGCTGGAGCCCCTCTGCTCCGAGGCCAGGCTGAGAGAGTTGGGGCTGTTCAGCCTGGAGAAGAGAAGGCTGCGGGGAGACCTTAGTGCGGCCTTGCAGTGCTGAAAGGGGCCCACAGGAAAGATGGGGACAGGCTTTTTAGCAAGGCCTGTGGTGACAGGACAAGGGGTGATGGGTTTAAACTAAAGGAGGGCAGATTTAGGCTGGATAGAAGGAAGAAATGTTTTACAATGAAGGTGGTGAAGCACTGGCACAGGTTGCCCAGAGAGGTGGTGGAGGCCCCATCCCTGGAAACATTCCAGGTCAGGTTGGAGGGGGCTGTGAGCAACCTGATCTGGTTAAAGATGTCCCTGCTCCCTGCAGGGGGGTTGGGCTGGGTGACCTTTGAAGGTCCCCTCCCACCCGGACCATTCTGTGATTCCAGGTGCAGTGGATGCTCTCAGAGATGCTGCTTCTCCCCCTTCCCCCTCTGCTCACTCCCCAGCATTTCACCTCCAGAAGCCATCACAGAAAACGAGGAGCTTTCCCCATCACACACCTTTGGGAAGCTGCGCTCTGTTTGTATATCGGTGGGTAACAGGCATCTGCCGGTGGCAATCCTGGATTTTCCCACTTTGCCCCAAAAATTCTGCATTAAGGACTAGGGGTGCAACACCCCTTTGTGGCCCCTGCTGCTAAGCCAAAAATCCCCTCCCTGTTCCTATTTTTTGGTTGCAAAAAGGCCTGAAACAGGGATGTAGCAGTGAAACGGTGAAAATCTTTGGGCTTCCAATGTTCTCCAGGACGCTTGGGAGATGGGATGGGATCCCGGGCGTCAGCGCAGGCAGCGGGGGACAAATGTTCCTAATTGAGCCGTACGCGCCTCGTCCCTCTCCGAAATCAGCTCGTTGCGGCGGTAGCTTTGCTCCCCTCATTCCCCTCCTGTGAGCTGGGATCAGACTGAGCGGCGCAGGGCTCGCGTGCAATATGGACGGGCGAGTACAGTCGTTACAACCCGCTGTTGCACTCAATTTTCTTTTGTAAGAAAGATTCCCTTCATCCTGCCGGCTGGCCGATGGCTGGTTATAATATACATCACTGCATATTTTCCACTTGAGATCAATACCGCAGTCCCCGGATGCTTTGAAGAGCGCTGCCGGCATCCTGCAGACCCCGGGTGCTTCACCGGGCATCACTCGGGGAATAACACAGAGCAGTTTTGCTCCCCCAGCCCCATCGCTGTACCCCCCTCGCTGTCATTTCTTCTCCATCCCATCATCTTCAGACAGAGCTCTGCCAACACTTTATTTTATTATATTCAATCATGTGAAAACGCTCTTGGCAAGAAACCCGACCGCTCTGAACTTATTTGTTGTATTTTTTTTTTTTCTTTTCTTTTTGTTTCAACAATTCTTCATTGTTTCGGGCTATTGCGCTTGCTAGGAGGCTCGAGTTTCATGCATTCATTCGCTCTTCTCTTGTCAAATCTGCCTTCGGAGCTGTTGTTTGGCTCTCGTATGCGCCCTCTTCCATCTCCAACCATTCTTTTTCACTTTAAGTCCTTTTTCTGCCAGCTCCAACTCGGTTTAACCATGCTGCGTATTCAATTTCTGCACTTCAGATTCCAAAAAAAGAGAAAAATACCCAAATATGCCACTTAACACCACCATATTAATTTTGTGATGGCTCCCAATCACTAAATTAACCGTGAGGAGATGCGATTGCAGCTGACTTTGCATATATTGCTACGATACCATCAGCCGTAAACTTATAAACTGCTGTGAAAACCACAACCACATACGGTAGTTGAGCTCAGTTCTGCTCTTGGAGCAGGTCCCCCCAAGTAAGATGTGATTTATCCTGGTGGAAACGAGACGAGAGTTGGGATCTTTTGCCCTTTGATGAATTCCACGTGCTAACGTCTTGCTGCCCGAAGAAACGCTTTGCATCCTCATTCCAATAAACATATTAAATGATCGCAACGTTCTTGTGTTCCTGGCTGAAGGCTGGAGACTAATCACGTTTTCTCTAAACCCTTCAATATGACAGATCTGGAGGAGCTGCTTCAAACTGAGGTCGAATCTGGCTTCCCATCGTAAACTGAGGCTTTAGTCCAGGGCTGCCAGGACCAGCTGATGACCCCCAAAACCAGAGGACAGTTTCTTTTACCAGTAGGGATGTGGCTGGTGGGTTTTGCTCTGATTCCCTGCACGCAGCAAGACCAGACATGAAAACGTTGGAGATTTCTCGGTCCCGGTTGAATCGATTCTGCCACCAAGTGATGTGCAATCCCGCTGTCCGCTTTTCACAGCTAGAAATTCCTCGTATAAAAACATTGGGCTGTCGTACAGCGTCTTTAATACTTGGTCTTTTTCAAAGACTCTTTTTTATTATTATTTATTATTTTTTCAGCAGTCTCTCCTTCCACTTGAGATCAGCATTTGGTCACTCTTCTCCTGCTGCATAACGGGCTCAATGGCTCAACGTGACACCTGGTCTTACCTTGGAGAAATTCCCCTCTGCCCATCACGCCTGAAATTTGGGATTGGTGGAGTCGATGGATACCAGATCCCCTGTGCTTCCAGACATATCTGGGATGGATGTGGCAGAACGAAGAGAAATGGGAGGCTCCAGGTGCCACATCTGGAAGGGGGAGATGCAGATGCCGGCTCCGGAGGAGAAGCGAGGGAACCTTGCACACCTGCGGTTGGACCTCCACGGTGCAACCATGCCCTCCATGAATCTGGTTTTGAAATGCTTTGGCTCCGCAGCACCGACGTCCACCCGTGCATCTGCGCCGAGCGCTGCTGACACCTTCAGGGGGACCCCCAAGTCCTGCGTGTCGGGGACAGTGAACCCCCTTCGCGCAAACCCCTCGCAGCCCCGGGAGCTGGTTAAACATGCGTGGGAGGTGCGGTGCAACACATGGAGCTCACCAATGCGCTGCGGCTGCATTTGGATCCTCGGGGTAATGACTTCCAGCTGGTCTCCCACTCCTAGCCTGGATGCTGTTCCTCAGCTCATCTCGCCTTTGGCTGGCTGCCTCCCTCCTTTCGTCCTCGCTGGAAGAAAGCAAGGCTTCTGTCTTCTCTAGGGAGTTGCAGAATACTACAAAAAGAAAGGCGTGAAAGCGCAGAGCTTGGTGGAGCACCTGGCACGGCGGTCAGCGCCTGCACCCCGGCATGGGGAGGTCCAGGATGGGACTCCAGAACAGGGAGTCTCCTCCAGACAGTGACCATGACGGGGACTTATTGAAGCCAGAGGAGATGGTGGGGAAGTCCGTGAGATGAAGCACCAAAGCCACTGACTCTGGTGCTGAGCTTCATCATCTCAGCTGGAGATCGGTTGTTTCCAAAATGCCCCCAAAATACACCTCAACATGGTAATAGCTACAGCAGTGAGCTTCGACCTCATGGAGAAAGCTTTAGCATGCTCATCAAAATAAACGAAACGTGAACACCAGCAGCTTTAGGTTCAACTTTTAAATATCCTGGGCCAAAGCCCAGATACATCACAATGACGTGGAGTGCAACCAGGAAGGTGGTGGAGGAGGGATGGATGTGCTCCTGGCAGCTGCTGCTGCTGGAGTGATGGTGTATATCAGCTGAACACCAATGCCTTCATGCCCTGCTCCTTTTCTGTGGTCTGATCTTGGTGGAAGTCACTTGGCCATGCACGGGTGGAGATGTGCGTTGAGTCCACGGTGTCCTAACATATCTCCTGGTGGTGACGCTGGATGTTGAGAACCTTGGATAAAGCCTATGGACTTCCCCGGCCTCACCGCTTACCGCTCAGGTCCCTGGTGGCCATTTAGCACCATCCTGCAGATCCTTCGTAGGATGGTGGTAGCTCATGGCTGGCAGCGAGGGGGGAAAGCAAGTGACGCGGGCTGGGTGGTGATCTGGCTATCTGCCCTCGAGCAACGAGCAGCAGAAACTCACCTGGGCCGTTGAGATGCTGTAAGTGTCATTTACACAACTTTAAATTATTCCCTAATTTAATTCATTGCATTTTGGTGCCCAGCTTGGTGAGCACCTCGAAGTCGGAAAGGAACGGGGCCATGGTACAAGTGTCTCCAGTTTCGGCATTTAGAAGCAGAAGGACCCAAACCTCCCAGTTCCTTCTGAGTTTGCAACGCGAAAGGGGGGATTTGTATCAGCTCCTGTCGAGCCACAGCAAGGAAAGGAGCTTTAAATTGTCATATTGATCCATAGGTACTGGGACTCTATATGTGTGTGTGTATACATGCATGTGTGTGTGTAAAGAGAAAGGAAAAATATATTTATAGTAAATATGTACATACATATACACACTCTACAGTATATATTGTAATATCGTATGTATCATATACATCCACTATATCCACTATATCCACTATATCCACTATATATACTATATACCATATACTATATTATATACTATAATCTATAGATACTGTAATTATATAGTATATAATATAGTATATGGTATATACTATATACACTGTACCGTACATAATCCTGTGTGTACTATGTATAGTACAGTATATATAGTATTTATACTATCAATAGACAGTATAGATGCTGTGCAGTACATATATGTATCTACATATTTATTATTATAGATGTATATGTAGTATATACTACATATGGTCTATATCGTATATATACTGTGTATATATGATATAAGTGTACTATATACACTGTATATATACTCTATATAGTATATATATTATGTATACACTATACTATAATAGTGTAGTATAAATATTATATATACTATACTAGATCTGCTATATCTACTATATCTATTCTATAGATAATACAGTATATATAGAGAATCACAGAATCATTTGGCTGGAAGAGACCTTTAAGATCATTGAGTCCAACCGTACCTGTCCACTCCTAAATATGTATCCACCTATTTTTATTAGATATATTATTTGTACATTCTATATTGTATATTATATAATTACGTACATGATGTGATTATAGATATGTCGCCAGAAACACACTCAGAAATGTCCAAAGAAAAGCTGCAAACCCCCAGATATCCCTGGCAATACGTGACATTTAGTAAAACGGGTTCTGGTAAATAAATACTTAAAGAAGAAACCCAGAGAAACACAACCAAAGGTTGAGGCACGGGACCCGGCAGCCATGCGCAGAGGCCGGCAGCGCCAGAAGAGCCGGAGCCGGCGCCGCTGTCCCCGCGCTCAGGGTGGGGACCTCGGCGGGGCGAGGAGGGAGGAACGGGAGTGTTTCACCCGCGGGTCCGCCATCCCACGCCGCCATCCTATACATCAGCCAGGAAAGAAAGGTGGGGAATGATTTTTATTCCTTCGGCTTGGGTGGTTTTTGCTCCTGATGTTGTTTCTAGAATCATAGAATCATTTAGGTTGGAAAAGACCTTTAAGATCATCGAGTCCAACCGTCCCTGTCCACCATTAAACCATGGCCCTAAGCACCTCGTCTGCCCGGCTTTTAAATACCTCCAGGGATGGGGACTCCACCGCTTCCCTGGGCAGCCTGTTCCAGTGCTTGACAACCCTCTCCGTGAAGAAGTTTTTCCCAATATCCAATCTAAACCTCCCCTGGCACAACTTGAGGCCATTGCCTCTCGTCCTATCACTTGTTCCTTGGGAGAAGAGACCGACCCCCACCTCGCTGCACCCTCCTCTCAGGTGGTTGTAGAGGGCGAGAAGGTCTCCCCTCAGCCTCCTCTTCTCCCGGCTGAACAACCCCAGCTCCCTCAGCCGCTCCTCACAGCACTTGTGCTCCAGACCCTTCCCCAGCTTCGTCGCCCTTCTCTGGCCACGCTCCAGCACCTCCGTGGCCTTCTTGGAGTGAGGGGCCCAGAACTGAACACAGCACTCGAGGTGCGGCCTCACCAGTGCCCAGCACAGGGGCACCATCACTGCCCTGCTCCTGCTGGCCACGCTATTCCTGACACAAGCCAGGATGCTGGTGGCCTTCTTGGCCACCTGGGCACACTGCTGGCTCACACTCAGCCGGCTGTCGACCAACACCCCCACATCCCTCTCTGCCCAGCACTTTCCAGCCACTCTTCCNACAAGTGAAGGGAAGCAGCGGTGAAGGGAAACACCAGCACCGCAGAGAGCAGGCACCCATGCCGGGGCAACGCCGAGAGCCAGAGCAAGCCAGAAAGCTTCTGGGACCCCTTGGAGATGGGAAACTGGGGGGGAAATCAGCAGGGAAAGAGTGCTGCGGTGTCACCCTGGCCGAGCCCTGCGGCCACCTGCATCGAAACCCATCGCAAGAGTGCTGGCTCACCCCAAGAAACCCTTAAACATCACCAGGCTCCTTTCAGGCAGCATAATTAGGCATAAAAATGGTATAAACTCAACTTTGCACGTGGCATTGCCTTCCCAAGCTGCACCGACGGGCCAAAACCTCCACTCGGCAGCACCGCCAAATGCAATTCCCAAGGGGATGGTTTTGGCTGCAGGTGCCCGTCGCTTGGTCAGGCTGGTTTTAAAAGACACAAAAGCCTGGAGCTGTCATGAGAAAATAGAAAGGAGGAGATGAAGGCGCGCCACGGAGCTGCGTTTCTCAGCCTTCTGGAACATTTTAAAAGTCATTAAATTTTGAAGCAAGAACGTCAGAATGGCACAGCGGCTCCAGCCAGCTTAAAATAGGGTGACAAATGACTGCTGGAGACAGAGGGTTTAATTACAAGAGGCAACAGGCCAGGACTGTCAAATGTCACCACTGGTCCTGCTTTGGGAAGACGTTGGCTTCATCCCGGCCCCTGGGCGCTCAGCACCCCGATGCGCCCAGGATGCGAAGCCAGTGGTGGGACTCCTGCCCACCTCTGGTTTCTCCTCCAAACTGGAGCATCCTCAAAGATGCTCCTGGGAGGGTATTTGTAGCCCGAGGAAACCTCTTGTCTGGGCGATGGGGATTTTGGAGGATGCTTTAGTGCGCAAGGAGGCTGCAGGACCCCTGGGAGGTGCACGGTGAATTTTGCACAGGAAAAGTGGCGAAATTTGGACCAAAGCACCCGTTCTGCACCCGAGACGCTTGCAAAGGGACCACCAGCTCGGAGCTGGTGCCAGCCGCTGGGTCACCCCCTCCATCCTCTTTTATTTCCTAGCAGAGCCCAGGGCTGACCGGCACGGGGTCCGGTCCCCACCGAGGTCCCAAACCTGCTTCTCATCCCAATGGGATGCATCCTGACCGACCTCGCACCATCCCTGGGACCCTGCGGGGTGCAAACCCCCAGGAAAAGCGCAGGGAGAGCTGGTCCCCTGGCTTTCCGCAGCCTGGGTGTCTTAAGTGCAATATTTCAGTGCGGGTTTTCGTACCCTTGAACCATCTCATTTAATTGCTTTTGTGATTGCTTAAGTTAATTTATTAGTACTCGGGCAGGTGGAGGGGCTGGAGAATAAGCTGGGTCATGCTCATACCACCAGCAACAACTCAGCGTGGTCCTTGAGAAGCAAATACTAAAATAAAACATGTTTAATTCCCCGTAAGACCTGGGAACCTCCCGAGATGCCTTACAGAGCTGCCCCAAGAAAGGCCAGCTCCTGCCCGGCGCCTCGGCTTCCTCCCTGCCGCCCCCATCCCTCTCACCTGCAGCTAAATCACTCGGGTAGGAATTAAAATCCAAGTTTAAACTGATTTAATCGACGGGCGACGTGTCCACCTTTATTTATGTTCGCATCGGGCTGCCGCTTGCACGGCTTCAGCTGACGGAGAATCAATTCGCGCTGCTGGAGGAGGCAAATCTCCAGCCACCGTGATGCAAATCACCTAAAAACCTGACGACGTTCACACCGGAGCATCCTCCTCTTGTAGCCAAGCCCAGGGCTCATTGCTCTTGACCTGGTGGAAACGAGCCCTTAATTTGCACGGGACCGACCTTCCTCCGGTTGGGAGTAGGAACTCCTACCGCGGGAGTAGGAACGCTTCTTTTTTAAAGGTGCTGTGGGTTATTTCAATATTTGCACAGAAAAAAACCCTTGGTTTTTGGTCTCTGGATGCTCCGGAGCATGGATCCGTCCTCCAAAGCAGGAGCTCGGAGCCTGCAGCCTGGACGGGGCGAAGCTCCGTGGGATTACAGCTGCTCCCTGAATCCCGCCAGGACTCAGCGCATTTATAGCATGGAAATAACGAAGGAAAAAAGCTCTGAGTTTTTACTGTCAGAAATGTCATTTTCTACCAATCTCCCTTTCACCAAGACCTTTTTCCAAAGCATTTTGGCAGCGAGGAGAGCTCGCTGACAAGGGAATATTCCATCAAGCGTTTTGCTGAAAAATACAGACTTGATGGATCTTCACCATCTTTCAGCGGCGCCGGGTGGGAAAAACGCATCCGATCTCCTGGCTCGTGCTGCCCTCTGCAGAAAATCCCGACAGATGCCGCGACGCCTTTCCAGATGAATTTGTGATAAGCCAAATATTCCGGCAATGATGTGCTGGCCCGAGAGTGGCATCAAACCGCTTGGGTGTGATCCCCACGCCCCGGGACATGCGGTGGGGCTGGGATGCTGCGATCCCACATCTCCGCAGCCAGAAACGCTTTTTCCCCAAAAAAACGTGCCTCTCCCTCGGCTGGGACGAGGCAGTTACTGTCCTTCTGGTTACGATCGGCTTTTGGACCTGTTTTGCATGCGCTTGCCCTTTGGGTTGGCCAACCCCATCTGGGTTGTGCGCATGTCGGCTTGCAAATGTTGGCTGGGAGGGGAGAGTAGTATTATTTATTTGTTTATTAGTATGGATAATTATTTCTTATTATTTATTTATTGGTTTATTATTATTTATTTATTTCAGTTTACAGCAAAGCACCCATCCATCCATTGGCAGTTGGACTAGCTGATTGTTGTAGGTCCCTTCCAAGTGAAATCTCTTCTTCTCTTCTCTTCTCTTCTCTTCTCTTCTCT
>VYZW01050315.1:1610-14295 GCA_013401315.1 Balaeniceps rex
TTAATTTAAACATAAACCTCTATAGTCAACAGTCCTTTTTTTTTGTTGTTGTTGTTCAAGAAGTTAATGTTTCTAACACAGTTCGTCCAGACTGAAGTCCTCTACCATATATCTTCATTTTCCCCTGTATATGTCATAACTACATCCTAAGTTCATCATCTTATTTTATAGTGCGATCTGATGGTCTTATGCAAACATCAGGCAATAACTTTATACTGATTACTTGCTTCATATTTCTCTAATCTTAAAGTAATCCCTTAAATATTCATTTTCTTTCAAGAGGTCACTGACACAGCAACAAGAAATGCTATTTTTGAGTTCTCCCTCTTGACTTTTGCTGACTTGATCTTTCTTAAAGAGGCTGTGACTGTTGAATTTAACACTCCGATCATGTCAATCTTTCCAGCAGGATTCAGTAATACATAAGGTTGAATTTATGTTTATAGATGAGCAGTTATAGGTCTTCTAATTTGAAACTCAAGTACAACCAAGTGAAGAATGTCTTGACCATTGATATTGAATATCATCATTTTGCATTAAATAGGTATGCTTTCTCTCTTCCCTATATTCTTTTTTACTTTCAGTGCAGTGATCTTCTGACCATCTTAGTCAACCTATCTCCCCCAGAGTTTCCATCCTTGTTTTAGTGAAGAGGAAGCCATACAATTTATTCAGTCTCTGCTCAGGATAGAAGGCAGCCACCGTTTCATGTCACTATTTCTGTACATTTCTGCCTGCTCTCTTCTTTGGCTTTTGGGCTTGACAAGATTTTTTGAAAGATCTTTTAAATGTTACTGCCTGTCATATTTTTTGATTGTTAGGGTTGTTTGCTAACTAACAAAGAGGCCCAACAACTTTGCTTCTAGAGCAATAGCTTTAACACTTCAGTAACCACCAAATGTCATTATGGCGAGAGATGTTGTAAATTCTGTTTATCTGAACATAAAGGTTATTATTGCAGTTTTTGGAAAAGTGCTTATTATCAGCTGGGAAGCAGTATGTTTTCAGTACTGCACAGAGTTTCTGGAAAGCAATTTTTCCTTGTTTGAGAATAATTTTAAGCCTACATAAGCCCACATCACATGCTGCACACCTTTTAATATTAACATCTACCCACCACAGGGAGTTTTCTGAAATCCATTTACTTTGACAACTTTTCAGTCCTCTTGTCAGTATACTCAGCAAGAAGTTATACACTCCACATCCAGCCACAGAAGGCCACATTTGTATCCAGAAATGATCATACGCAACTGAGGCAAACAAATACTTTCCATATGTCCCAAAAGCAGATCGTAAAATAAGCAATTCTAACTGCCTATTTTAATTTCACACTTCTTTGTAGTGTAAATCACTAGTTTGAATATTTGATAGGAATTGTACTTAACTGCTGGTAAAGCACTATCATTTCCACTGTTCAAGAAAAGTACCAAAAAGTGACTTCACAACAGATACTTTGCTTTCTTGAAAGCCATTGCTGTTGCAGGAGTTCTCTGCTGGAACTACTTCAGGAGTTATCTAGAAAGTGGCACTAGATTAAAGTTTTCATGGATCTGATGGCAGCTCAAAGAAAAAGTGATGCATGATCTATTACAGAAAATAAAATTCTTTACTGCAGAAAAGCTCTGTATAAGGACTGACATTATCCCTGGTTTAGAGATTATTCCCCCTCCCCAGTACAATCACTACAAAAATCATTACTCACTCTACAGAAAAAAAAAAATATAAATCATAGCACTATGATAAAGTAGATCAGTTAGTTATACGTGAAAAACAAGCAAACAGATCACCTTGCAAAGACTCTGCTATCCTCTAGAAATACATGAACCCAGCATTAAAAGTTACAATGCTCTGGCAATTGCTAATAATGCCAACACTTTCAGAATTATAATGTGTGAAAGATAAACCATCTTTAGTGTTCTAAACATAACAGGAACCGCCATGGCTCAGCAATTTTGGAATCACAGGATCACAGAACAACAGGGAGCTCAGGAGATCAAATAGTCCAACCTCCTACTCAAAGGAGGGTCAAACCAATGTTATTTGTGTTATAAGATCTTTGTTTTTCAGAAATAGCTCTTTGCACATGGAGTCATATTCAATTCAACTCAGAGGTTATAGCTCTCAGTTTCATTGTTATTGTTTTTAAAGCCTGAAGGAGGATTTGGAAAAAAACAGTAACGATAAATGCATACTGAATTAAACAGGATTAAGATAAAATCTGCTCATCGTTTTTAGTTGATAAGGGAATCTGTAGTGATTTCAGCCTATCAGTGTAATTTCACTACTATTACTTCAATTTTTTAGTGTACAGTACAAAAATCAAAATGAAGACTGGGGGCTACATTTACAGAATCACAGAACAGCTGAGGTAGGAAGGCACCTCGGCACATTGTCTAGTCCAACCTCCTTGCTCAAAGAAAGGTCTACTCGAGCAGCTTGCTCAAGGCCCTGTCCAATCACATTTGTGAATATCTCCAGGGATGGACTTTCCACAATTTCTCTAGGTTTGGTGACCCCTACAATGACATGGAATTTCCTGCATTTCAGTTTGTGCCCATTTCCTCCTGTCCTTTCACTGGGCACCACTGAAAAGAGTCCATCTCTGTCTTCTTCACTTGCCCCCATCACATATTTATACACATTGACATGATCCCCCCCAAGCCTTCTCTTCTCCAAGCTAAACAGTCCCAGCTCTCTCAGTCTCTCTTCATATGGCAGGCGCCCCAATCCATTCATCGTCTTTGTGGGCCTCCATTGGACTCATACCAATATGCCCATGTCTGTCTTGTACCAGGGAGCCCAGATCTGGACACACCAACACAACACTCCAGATGTGCTCTCACCAGGACTGAGAAGAGGGGAAGGATCACCTCCCTCGACTTGACTGGTTACAGCCTGCCCAATGTGGTAAGGCCCAGGGTACTGAATATCTCCAAGGACTGAGACTCCACAGCAACCCTGGGAAACCTGTTCCAATGTTTGACCACTCCCATGTTAAAGAAAATTTTCTTGCCTATCTGCTCAAGAAGTTCCTTTGTTCCAATGTTAAAGTATCCAGACCAGGAAATACATTTATGCGAAAATCAGAGAATACATTTAAAACAGGATCTCATTTGTGCACTGCAAATATAGCTCCCATGTTTATGGCTTCAGATATTTCATGTATATTTCTAAAGAAAAATTCAACTTAGGATCAAACAGGCACAAGCCATCAGTTTATGTTTGTAACCTCTAACCACAATACTTAAGGTATCTCTCCCTGAAGGAAGAACATTTTCAAAACTGTTTTATGCAGAAAATTGTTAAGAATTTGAGAGAAAGCTATATAGACCAATAAAAACACAGAATTAGAAATACTGCCAGATATCAGTATTTAATTTTGCTCAATGTCATCAAATTATACCTATTTTAATGAAAACTTCAATATTTTTGGCTCTGATCTGCATGTTCTATCATACTTTTACAGTGCAGAATTTTATACTTTTTATGATCAAACTAAAAGTAGAGGTAATGCCATGGAAAAAATTCTGGAGGTTCATAAATAATTATTTATACATAATGAAAGTAATGCATAGTATCTAGGAATCAGTACACAGAGATAAGTATCTTCAAAATATGGAGATACTTAGTCTCTGAATTTGCTTGAAGAAAGCTTAGAAAACATTAAAATTAAATTAATTTTTATTAATGTTTGGGTTTTGAAATATTAGAGCTTGTATTTCTAGATTCTGTACAGAACCAAAAGAGCTAGAAGATTACAATTTTTGGTACATGTAGAGTTCTTTCACATATGATGTCATGACTCCCTTAGCCGCAACTTTTGATAAAATAAGGAACATTGTGGTGGTGAAGAATCACTATAGTGATTCTGGAAAACACTTGCTCTGAAGTTCCGAAAATTTAGTGTAATCAATAGCTAAATTATAGAATATTCTTCCCCTTTGAGTACTTTTTGAAAGTTATCCACTAGATTATAGATAAACCGAAGGTTTCTCTTACTTTATAAAAAAAATTTCCAGTCACTTGTTCCTGTAAGACAGATAATTGGAGTGCCCGATCCTGAATTGACTCCAAAGAACTGACAATATTCTACATGGATGTAAGTTCAGACTTAAGAAATGTCACATCCTACATTTAATAAAAATTAAAGCTGACAAGATCAGTCATATACTCTTTAAGTTATATCTTCGGGAGAACAGGAGACAGGTTGTTCCTCTATGCATACGTAGAATCTCTGAAAATGAGCCCTAAGATATAATCAATAAACCAGCTATTTTCTGGTGTTATCCTTACCGTGTGTTTGTATTGTGCAAGGTAACTTCAGGTAGCATAGTGAATAAACTCAGTTATAGATGAAATTAAATATCCCAGAAGCTACAGGTTAAATACTGCAGAACACAGCTTATGGGAGGTGGGTCCCAGAAGAGGACGCTGGACTCTGCGCACATTAACTTCCTTATAACATGAACTGGAAATGATGGTGGTGCAAAAACATGGCTGAAAACAAGCCGTATACTAAACAGGGCCTACCTAGCTGAGGGGAATGCCGAGGGTAATGGTGAGTGCCAAATCCCTCTCTCTGCAAAGACCAGGCACATCAGTCGAGGTAGCAGATCCCTACATCCGTCCATGCAGATCACAGGATGAAGGAGAGCACTGATACCTGTTCTGCCAAAACAGCTGGCTGCAGTTCATTATTTTTATCTAGACACACTGACTGCCAGAGCATAAGAGCACTCGTGTTTTAGAGACAGTACAACGGTGTAAGTCTTGTCCAGGAGAAAGGAAGTGTAGATGGGGTGCCACCCTCAGCTTGGTGCACAGGAGCTGTCTTTACGATCATCCTAAGCTCAGGGTGCCAACTACCCTGTGCAGTCTTCTCCTAACTCATGTCAGTGGTGCCCCACTGCACAGCAAAGTATTTAAAAGGTTCATGTGACCAGAAAAATACAGCATGTGAGGGACAGAGACTCCGTAACCTACTGCTTATGGCACTCAGATGTGATTTGGCTGTCTTAGGGGAGAACTGTAAACCTTGGGGAGAACTGTAAACTTTCAAATTTCTGGGCAAGTGTTCTGACTGTATTATTTTAACAGTCATAAGAACCAGCATCTCCTTTACTACCTTACTCACTAGAAACATCATAAAGAAAACCAGTATCTTTTGTTAAGGCCTATTTCTGCTGCTGAGTGACAGCAACCTGCATCGACTAGAGCAGGTCTAGATATGATGCACAAAAGCAAATTCATACATATCCAGCACGTGGAGCCATCTGTCATGGTTTAACCCCAGCCAGGAACTAAGCCCCACACAGCCACTCGCTCACTCCCCCTGCCCTGGTGGGATGGGGGAGAGAATCGGAAAAGTAAAAGTGAGAAAACTCATGGGTTGAGATAAAGACAGTTTAATAGGCAAAGCAAAAGCCGCTTGTGCAAGCAAAGCAAAACAAGGAATTCATTCACTACTGCCCATCGCCAGGCAGGGTTCAGCCATCTCCAGGAAAGCAGGGCTGCATCACATGTAACAGTTACTTGGCAAGACAAAACACCATCACTCCAAATGTCCCCCCCTTCCTTCTTCTTCCCCCAGCTTTATATGCTGAGCATGATGTCATATGGTATGGGGTATCCCCTTGCCCAGTTGGGGTCAGCTGTCCCAGCCATGTCCCCTCCCAACTTCTTGTGCACCCCCAGCCTCCTCGCTGGTGGGGTGGGGTGAGAGGCAGAGAAGGCCTTGACTCTGTGTAAGCACTGCTCAGCAGTAACGAAAGCATCTCTGTATTATCAACACTGTTTCCAGCACAAATCCAAAGCATAGCCCCATACTAGCCACTATGAAGAAAATTAACTTTATCCCAGCCAAAACCAGGACACATCTGAGACAAAAATGGAGCTGCCTTGTACATTCAGGCATTCCTAAAATCAGGCAGAATCTCCATGAAGGGGATTTTTTTCAATCAGTGTGTTGGTCTTCAATGTATAATACTGGCTTAAAACCTCAGTAGAGGCATATCGTTTCCTGTGTACTGAGCCCATAAAGTTGTTATAACAACTTTGAAGAGATTTCTCCAGATGACTATTGGATTGCAGAGCAGGAAAAAGGATTTGGCTAATAACTTTTCATTTTGTTCATTACAGCCACTTCCACAGCAGCCAATTGTGATGTTAAAATTAGAACTGCAATTTTATATATGGTGATTAAACATAGCGAGCAGTTGCAGTACGATGAAGACACACATGGTTTCAGAAATACCTGGCAAGCACACATGCTCTGAGAACATCAATGATTTTTCAGAGTAATGGAATACAAAGTTAGGCTCTTAAGCTCACTGTACAGCACACAGGGAGAGTTAAGTGCCTCAGAATGGGACTCAAATGCATCAGGCATGCTGGGCACGGAGGTGGTTAGAGCTAGAGCGATGAGCCATTCCAGGCGGAGGAGCGCATCTGAAATCCCACCCTCCGCGGGGTTTAGGCAGCAGACTTTGTAACTCCACGCTTTTGGGGACCAAAGCATGCTCTGAAAATGTGTAGACTTCATTCTTTTTTACTCTTCTGTTTTCAGGTAAACTTGAAAGGTGGGTATGCTTGTTATTCTATAAAAATATTTGTTAGAGAACCCAAAGAGAAGTGGAAACCCATCCCTTTTTTCAGTGACACAGGTACTCATACAGGGCATAGTTATATCAGTTATATCAAGACCAGAAGCTGAGACAGTACCACTTCCAATCCATAAACGTTAATTTCACTAGGGTAAGCACTGAGCTGGGACCTTTTGAGACAGTTCACTGCACCTTTGATGTTTTTGTGGCAAGACAGAATTGCCTTCCTCAAAGGCCAAAAGCAAAGGAGGTACAAAACCAGAAATCATGATATTGGCCACAATAATCCTGATGACAATTCAGAAAAGTGACATTTGTTTTAATCTCTCTTCTGATTTTTTTAATAATGACTGTAGAAATTGCAGTACAAAATACTGGCAAAGTCACAAGCAGTATCAGCTGTGACTGGAGCCCTCCTGACAGAACGAAGCATGCCATGGAGGCCCTTGTGGTTGACTATCGAGAAGACATGCAGAATGAGAGACATTTACACTCTGAAGCAGCGCAGGATCAAGTATAAAGTCTGACACCAAGTTTATGAGAGGAATGCTGGGACTGGGCCTCGAGATGTCCTCATATAGCGGGGTTACCAAAACTCATTTCATACATGGAAAAGTCTGAAGCTCTGTAGAATTCATGTGATCCACATTTCATTATTCATCTAGGGAGCTGAGGCAATAATGTTACACTTAAGGGTGAGGTTTGCTTGCTGGGACCACACATCTTATAAATTCAGCTTTTGGGAAGCACATTCAGGTAGGAGTTATATAGTCTCTGGACAGGCAGCTAAGACTTACAAAATAGCACTCTCAATCCACTTATTCTCAGTAAACATGACTCATTAAGTTTACTGCACAGTGCCCTCTCCCCTTTACACCTACGCTAAGAATGTCATATTCTGTGTGAATTCATTTGTGACTGGAGACACAAGCTGTCTTTCCAAGGCGATTATAATACTATAATAATCTGTCTGTAAAACAGTGGAATATTGGGCAACAACATTTAAAGTTTCATTTTCCTCGTTCACATAACCAGTCAGACCATTGAACTAACTATGAAATTACACCCTGTTGGTGTAATAAATGTGGACTTCTGGACATAAAAATAAATGCCTACTGTTCAAATGAGCAGTCTGCAAGCCATGACTAATTGGCAATGTGTTGCCTTTTAAGTCCTCCTAGCACTGCTTGTGGCAATGGGAAATTGAAAAGTTAAGAACGAGGCTAACAGAAAGAGCAAACCACAGAATTATTTGTACAAAGATTATTACTCGGTTTTGTTGTCTTCTGTTTTAGTGATTTAAATTAAAAAAAAAAAAAAAAAAAAAAACACCTTCTTTTAAGGCAATGTAAGTAGTGGAATCATAAATCTCTTATTGTGGTCTAGCCATTAGACAGTGAATAGGAGACAAGTCAAGCCAGCGCAAGCACATTTGTTATGAGGGAAGATTTGTGTTACAACTGCGGATATGCCTCACGCAACCTTGAGTACAGTCTAGGCATAAGGTGACTCTATGATAATTATAGTTGCAAAAACAGTAGCTTGAGGTCTTGATCAATAAAGGTGGATGTGTCAGCCAGTGAAACTCAGGACCCCATAGTTGCAACTTGCTGCCCTTTGCTCTAAAAAAGGAAAAAAAAAAGAAACCATTTTCTGCATTTTCTCTCTTCTTCCCAAGCCAAAACCAGCATAAAGATTTTGTTTACCACATTGTCAGAAAGACTCCCAAATGCAAGGACAAAGTCACATTGGTCACAAGAGTTTTCACACTGACTACTCAAAGATCTCATTACCAACATTAATGTTAACGTCATTAAGCATTATCAGATTTGGCAACTGTAACATTACTGAATTTTAATAGCTAAGACACAGGGATTTGAAAAGATTTGCATGAAATTTGCTAGGTAAAAATTGTTTCTTAAACTTCTGTCTCTATAGCCAAATTTTTTCCAGACTGGTCTGATTACAGTCTGTAATCTGTAATTCTGACCTCCTGTATCACTATCCACAAATAGCATACAGGACTTCTATATAACAGTAAGCTATTGGTTCTGATCTTTTCTTCTCTTTCAGATTTGCAAATCAGATATTTTTTAACTTCTCATAAGCAAGCAGAATAATGCAAAACAGGTGAAGGGCAAAGACAACTGGAGAGCAAAAAGTCACAGGAAAAAAAATTCAAAGCAGGCTGCTTATGTATCACCCACCTACACATCAGCCACATTTCTGAATGAGAATTAATCCTGATGCAATGTAAAAGAATGCAACTACATTTATCTGAAACATAACAGTGCCCTATCAGCCATAGACTGAGCCATAAAAAGGACCAAAGACAGTTTTAGATAATTCTAAATATGTATGTGTGTATACATATATATGTAGGTACACACCTGAGAGAATCAGCACCTTAGTCTTCATACCTTTCTTTATTATTTGATTTTCATTTTGTTAATAAGAGCTAAACATAATACTGACCTTCTCTATTGCTTGCTCAGTCACTTTGCTTTTCTCAGTAGCATTCAGAGCCTTCAAAAGACAATCAATAAAATCTGCTTACCTAAACAAATCTTTGGATTGATTGTTTAAATTAAACAAGAGACATTAGAAAAATAACCTCTTTAGCATGAGTATGTCTTTATAGCAAAAAAACCCATTACTATCAATGCTGAAAGTCTATCCTACTTTCCTAGAACTGGATCTTTTCCTTGCAACTACAGATATTCTTAAACAGAACAGTGGATCCAGTTTAGGAGTTTGTTTACAAATGCAAACCCCAGCATCCAGCTTTTGATTTGTAACTGTAAATTATTTCAAATTAACTGTCATTACTCTTTTACAAGCTCTTATTTTCAAAAGTGTTACGACAAAAAACTTTCTTGCTCTGTTTTAAAGAACAAATTAAATCTTTCTTTATGTCAACATGGCAGTATTTAATAATGAATACAAAGTTGTAGCTCCCAAACATTTCATGCAATACTTTAGGGTGCTGAAGTGGAGATCTTTCACTCCCCAATCACATATATTCTTGTTCCCTCATCTGAATATTGAAGGATTTGAACAAACCTTTCAGAAGCTGTGCCACTAATCTTTTTACTTTCAGAAAGCAAACTCACATAATGAATCCACATCCTGATAGATATTGTGCTCTCACAGTAGCTTAATTATAAATGATCATAGAAGTTTCCTAGCTTAGTGTTGTAGCATAATACAAACAAAGCTCATGGTTGTTATACTGTCAATCCTGCTGTAGTTTATTAATCAGCTTGTGATAGGCTGTCTATCAGATAACAAAGTCTAATGGACTTCTGCAAAATAAGGGAAGATGAGGACTACACTTCACTGGGGAAATGCTTTCCTTTACTCAGAATTAGGAGCAGAATGTGTCATAGCTTAACACAGAGTTCAGAAACTTCAAGCTACTCATCTCCTAAAAATGAATGAAACCAAGCCAAGACAAGAAGTTAAATCTGGATTTGCAACTACAGTTAGGATTACAACATAGAGAGCCAAGAAGAGACTCTGAAAGTTTGGAAAGGTGCAATTGTGGAACTATGTTTCAGTAAAAAAAATAAGTTTAGACTCAGCTACTTAAGCTTTCTATAGCTATAAGTCTTGAATGTGACAAGAAGGAAAAGGAAATGCCTTATTACAAGTTGACGCTTAAGAACTGTGCAATGTGTTCCTGTTCTTAGTGTAATCCTAGGATCGAACCTTCTTACTCCAACTATGGATTGTTTCAGCAGCAATTTTGTATGCATTTATTAGTGCTTTTCCAACAGAGCCTGGAGGCTTTTAAGCTACAGTGATCGTATCTATTTTCCCTGATGCTGAGATTCTGGTTTTGCTATCTGTGATAACCAAGGCTAAAGGAAATAAACGTGTTTCCAAATCACTTTACATTCAATTAAAACATAACTGTGCCTTGCTTTGTAGGCCTTATTTTTCTCCAGTTGTGTTAAAACTTAACTGATGCCTTCAGAAAGCATGTAGCAAGATCTACAAGTCCCCAGGGACTGCTCTAGAGCTATTGAGAATACCAAGAACTAAGACGGATGCCATACTGGTCGTAATGCTAGATGAATCATATACCAAGAACACTACAGTGCACTTGAGAACCAGGGCCCTTAGAAAAGCTTCTATTACATGAGGATTTGTACTTCAGCGCTTACTTTTCTATAAACATATCAGCAATGTATTACTTCTTCAATAGAGCATAATTAAGCTTTTTCTGCTTTTAAAGGCCAATAAATATTTTATTTCAATTTCAAAATTATGTAAAGGTGCTTTCTTTTTGCAACTGCTTGGTTTTTGAGTTTATTCTTTGATCTATGCCCGGGAGCTGCTGTTGCTGAATTTGTATGAATTATGCCATCCCTCAAAATAAGTAAATAAGTAACTGCTGCCGCAACAGCATTCAGGGGAAAGCAGGTTAATTTACCACATGAGAAAGCTTTCCTTGTCCTATAATAGGACAGTAACATGAAGAAAAACATCAAACTAAGAAAGAATGAAACGAAGAAGTGGATTTAAGATTGTAGGAGTAATAGTGTGAAGCAACAAATTTTACCATGCTAATTGTGCCTTGACTTAGTTGTATTTACCTTCTTACTGTGGCCACATTTGTATGTTCCAAGAACAGCAACAGCTATGGCAGAGGGTGCTTTTAACTTCGTATAGGGCCATTCAATCCAGGCTGGTCAAAGGGACTGGAGAGAAAGCAATCCTAGGGCTTGCCAAGGTGGCTGTTCAGAAACAGGCCAGCAAGCTGGTCTCATAGAACACACTCAACACTGCCTTTCAGAAACAAATTAAAGCAGTCACTCTGGCAAACAGCATACCAAAATAACCAACTCCAGCTTTACAGAAATTATAGGTATGGTGAAAATAATCAGAAGGACCATATTTGGGGAATTGGTGGTAAAAGAAGCTTGAAACCAACTTTCTAGAATATTTGAAATGTTTCAATATTCACAGAAATACAATACTATAATCTGAACATTTTGGAGCAAGTTAGTAATGATTGCCAAGAACCAACCAAAAAATGACAAAGTTATCATATTTTCAGTGAAACTAGTAGTCTTCAATCAATATAACCTTTAAAAGCAGAAAAATCATATACAGATGGGCAACCAATTAGCATCTGATTTCCTTGAGCTAGTTTTCAAATAAGAAACATAAAAACAAGATTTGTGTAAAGTCAGGCACAGGCAAAAATGCAAAGGGGATCTCAAAATTCAGTGCTGCAATTGCCGAGAAACTGTAATAATGCTCCCACCTAACAATGGGAGACTTCAAGCCAGGTTTGTGGGTCACAGAGTAACGAAAGCAATGGGATTAAAGAATCAAAGGATGATTCTTTAGGCTGGCAGAACTGTGGATTGAATCAAAGATTATCATTAATGGGGTGTTAGTGTCACACAGATATATCCCCACAAATCGTATGACATTTCCCAGAGGAAGTCAAGAGGACACACACTGACCAGCTATGGGCTAGAAGGAAATTTAGCAGCACTACTGCCTAGTGGGGTGGACCATACAGAAAACAGACATCAGAGATGGTACTAGAAAACGTGCCATGAAAAAAATCTCAAATCTGAAAAGGAAATCAGTGTATATCACAGTCCTCCTTATTCAGCATAGTGAAGAAGCCAAACCACAAGTGGTTTCCCAAAGAAGCAAACCTTAGTCTGCCTATCATATCAAGACAGGGAGGAGGAGAGAAGGAAGAGATGGCAACCAAAGTTACCCATCTACTTCTCAAAACCACCTCCAGAAAAAGCAGCAGCAAAGAGTAATAAACCAGCCTCAGGGGACATGAAGGGATACCTTTTGTAGCAGTGAAGGAAGCTGCAGCAATAGCTACAGGGTGCAATACTGAAACATTTTGATAACTGAATAATATTCCACCTGGCAGGTCTATCCTAGCTGAGGGGCTGTGAAAGCCACACAAGAAAAGACTTCAGCCTTATTTTACAGAAACTACCAAAAGAGGGCTGGGGGGGCGAAGGAATACAAGCAGTGAGACAGAATCCTTTGGTAAAAATTACACAGGCAAGGAAAAAAACACAAAAAAAAACAAAAAA
>VYZW01050318.1:8001-19577 GCA_013401315.1 Balaeniceps rex
CAATGCTTCCTCTGGTTGTATTTCGCAGCTTCTCTGCCTCCTGCCGTAACTGTTCCAGCTCACTCATCTTCTTCAGTCTCTATTTCTCACACTCCACTGGCGAAGAAAACCTGACAGTAAGAGGGAAGAAATATAAGTTTCAGTACCACTTTCTCCTCTATAAAAAACAAAACAAAAAACCCCACGAACCTATATTATTTATTCTGCCTTTCGAAAGGCTTCCAAATAGATATTCCCTTTAGTACATTGTCTAATAAATTTGGCAAGACGTTAAGTTATTTCAATTCCTCAATTACCATGAAAAGCAGAATTAAATGGAGTATATTTTGAATATAGAAGCAACTGTCAACAGAACCACCCACTGTACTTTAAAAAACTGTTACTGAATGCATTTCCCACCCGGAAACCTCTGTCAGACTTCACCCCAAGATGGCAACAGAGAGCAAAGGCTGCAGCGGTCGCCTTAAACATACACCTTTGAGCTCAACAACGCGATGATACAAGCACCTTTGCACATGACATCCAAGGCGGTTTTTGTTTTAATTAAAGATGAAAATTTTGAATCCTAGACTACAGCTGAAATAGCAGGTTTTCTACATTTTTTTTTCCATATTTTCCTTGGGCAAGGCACAATGATGTTTTCATTTTGAAAGCACCCACACAGTGAGAAGGGATAATAAAGACCGAACCATCCCTAAAAGCATCCTCATGCTGGTACAGCCCACAGCAGCCTAAAACACTTCTCATCTGAACAAGGACTCAAAGCAACCTTAGTAAGAAGATCAATAAACAGTAAAACCACATGCAAGCACGCTTTCAGGTTAGTAATTTTTTTTCAATCAGATTTTGCATCTGATTTTTTCAGTGTGTTGGAAGTTTCCTGGGATCAATTTTCCTCTTTATCCCCAGTACAGCAGTGCAGCCAAACACCACTACAGGGAGCTCTTAAGTCTATTCACATACAGGTAGACTTCAATATCCTTGCAGTGAAAGTAAAATAAGCTAGTAGCTTGCTCACAGGAACAGGCCAAGCACTTGTTTGTATTTTTTTCGTGATAGAAAAAACACAACAGAAAGGTGGCGGTGGTGGTCCCACAACATTATCTAAAAAGCCCCAAACACTTCTAAGCTTATAGGAGAAGAAAGATGAAAGTTGGACTACTCCTCACAAAATGAAGATTGAGAGAGGAAGGAAAAGAAGTGGGGAAAAGAACCTATTCAAAACTTTATTCTAAGCTTTTTATATAAGCATGAGACACAATACAGTTGTGTCCCCCCAGTTTAGTCCACTGAAAAATGGCTAAAAAACAGGGGAAGAAAGGTCACAGTGTGTCTGGTAAGTCGTAGACCCTCTAGGGAAAGCCCTTTACTTGGTCTAGCTACTGGTTCTTTGTAGTTCAGTAGTGACGTGCTCTAAAAGATAGATTCTGGAAGGCTTTTTTTCATCTACAAAGCATGACACTTCATAGATTTAATAAGTGAAAGGTTTTGGTTCAAAGGAACTTACTAATAAGATAATCGCCCTTGAACTAACAGCTTACACACGTTTGAGAGCTACGAAACTTTTCACTACTCAAGAAGGAAAGTGTATCTTCATTAACTATCCATCTGCTCTTTTTTCTTTCAACCTGAACCTCCATGCTTTCCACAGATATCACTGCAAAGTCCATTGCAGAATAAACCCCCACACATACACAAATTGGATCATCTCCAAATCAAAATACATCCTAATCGGTAAGAGCACAGTGGTGACTTAGATGGTCTAACTAATATTTTCAGCTACACATAAGTGAACTATGAAGTTCACGCCTTTCCCTTCCTTAAACCTATGCTCTGTTCAATTACAAAGACGTTATAATCCATGTGAATATTCTAAGAGGCTACTTTTTTTACCATCATATTCCTATTTCAGATGCCCAGACTATTTAATATTGCTTAATGCACAGCAGGCATAAAATAGGAGTCAACAACAGTAATGTCTGATTTAAAAAAATCAAGCATTAGAAACTGTAATCACTTTAGCATGCATGCTAATCATGTGCCTTTATAGTCTTCAAAGTTTGATTTCAATTTTAATATATTTGATTGGAATACTATACCTCTATGAAATATAGCCCCACTTTCAGTTCTGACAGTGTCAAATTACCTTTTTTAAAATGTTTTCCCTTCTTTTGTTCTAGAACCTACACAAAGGTAACACAGACAAAACAATGGACTCAAATGCCTAAAGCAAGCCAGCCATGACATCAGCCAGTGTTTCGGCAGTCTTGCATGCTATTTTTAACAGAAGATAAAGATTCCTAACAGAGAAGTTGATGTATCTCTAATTTTCTGAGAAGGGAAGTCAGCTTCTGCCCTGTGATATGCCACACACTCTGCTAACAGTAACTTCAACACAGAGAATAATTGATCACAAACAAAGCAACACTACTATTCAACTTGAAGCATGCATGGCTGGTCACAAGCAGCTAAAGTCAGGACATTTTTTTTATTGATAGGTTAAACTATGAGCATATTAGAAAATTAGCTATAGCATTGCATTGGCACTCAAAAACTATCAATGACCATGCTGCACTTCAGCCATAGTCAGTGTTAATGACTTTAATGTCATTCATATCAGTACTGTTTATCATTAATACAATTTCTGTATCAAGCTGCACCAGCAGCTAAACAGCTCTTAAACTTAACAGCTTTAAATCATGTTACAAGTTCCTACACAAACATAATCCAGCTTCAAAAGCCTTCTCAGCCACCCATCTTTGGCTTAAAAATCAATTCCTAAGCAAATTAAAGGACAATGGTATTTCATACTTTTTTGAAAGAAATATTGTTTTTAGTTGAAAAGTCCTAGCATCATCAGTATGTTCTAAATTTGCAAGGTCATTAGCATTACTGCTCAGCAGAAATGTATCAGTGGTTCAAGGTCAAGCTATACCTCAACGAATATAACGCCCTCCAAGCCAGCACACATTTATACAAAATTTCTAGATTTGTTTTAGAACTGGATTATTCTAGCTTTAAGTATTGAAGTTCCTTTCCAGTATGCAGCAGATGAACAGCAAACTCTGAGATATTCTTAAGCTATATATAAACACCGGGATACTACAGTAAACAAACTAAGTGCACAGTTTAACCATTAAACTGAAGCGTATCCAACGCGCTCTGTTGTACTGGCTGGCTGCAGCTCCCGCTACAACTGCTCATGTATTCAGACCATCATCCACCATGAAGTATGTAGCAGAACCATGAGCAAGATGCTTCCACTTGGGATGTTAAAACTTTTTGTAAGCACTATTTCGAGGTGCCCACAGGAAATTACAGAAATTGAGTAGGTAAGAGGAAGCTCTTATGGATGCTTTTCCAGACTCACACTAACTCTGCAAGCAACATCTCTGAACTCCCGTCAAACCACCATGTGAACACCTTACTGATACCATACTCATGACAGCAGCGCAGGAAGATAAGCACGTCCTTGGAACTTGCGCATGCATCTGTGCCTGTTTTAATGCTTCTGATGCTACAGTGATATGGTTAAAAGAGAGGAAAAGAGAGGAAGTCATAGTCAAGATGTAGTTATGTGTGTAGACCATTATCCAGACTAGATTTGCTTGCTGTAATGTTGTTTTTAAGTGTTTCGGTGAGGTGACCAGTGAAGCACAGTGAGAACACAGAACTGAGATGGCTGGCAGCAATGGCAAAGCAGAGGCTCCATCCTATAAACCTGTCCTCAGTGCAGAGAAGCAGGTTGTCACCACAACCTTGAAGTGTGCTATTTCCCAACGCTACCAGTTATCAGATAAAAAACTTGGTTTTTCTCAGATTAAATGCCGGGACTGATTTTGCAGGGCTTACAGGGATTGCAAAGAACAGAGGTGACCTCTGTATTGCAAATTTTACCTCATACAACAAATTACTGAAAACCTCAGTGGATTCAGCTCCAACCTGTAGTAGGTTGCAAAGGACACATGCCTGTTCATTCTCCCCTCCAGGAAGATCAAAATACTACAGCCAGGAAGAAGCACTGCTCCACAGCCTGGAAAATTCTTTATTCCGAACATGAACTTCCCCAGGAGCCCAGCTGTATCGTACCCAGCCATGCACAGAGCGAAGCCATCAGCTCTTGCACCTCTGTGGGCAGAAAGAGAGTCAGGATTCCTCCTGACATCTCAGGAGACTGGAGGTTAACATAATGTCTACCTCCCTGACTTATTAATATTTTTAATAAACATCTAGTCAGAGAAAAAAATATTCTGAGTTACCTTAGATGCAGAATACTAGTGGTATCTGCTTTTCACCATTCACAGATAGAAACCCTGATGAAGCAGCCAGATGCTTCTCTTCAAATGCAATTCATGGTGTGCATGATGTACTATGAATAATATCATCTGCTACGGCAAAGAGGCCTTGAGGGGATGAGCAACAGGAAGGGGAAAAACTTTTTAATACCATTGGTAGCCAGGGGGTGTACCACTGCAGGACACCCAAGCAATTAGGAAACGGGGTCAAGGACACGAGATGCTTCCCATCAGAAGCAACAATACAGGGAGCTCGTTGTGAGCAATAACTATTGTGTAACCAAGGCGGCACATCTTTGCCCTCATAAAAGCAATGTCGTTTGTAGGCTGAACTGCAACTCAGTGCAATTTTTCCTCAGCCAACTTGTACAAGTGAATTTACTGATACCAAAATAAAGCGCCTCCCGAGGCAAAATAATTAACTAAGTCAGATTCCACACCGTATCTAGTGTCAAGAAAGCCACTGGCAGGCTTGAGTGCTCCACAGATAAATTACCCCTTACACTATTCCTGATTCAGTAGCAGCATCATTTGCTAAGAGTTTAATTCTTCATTATACAGGCAGGCAGTGACAAATTACCACAGGTTCTTGTCTCCAAAGTACTTTCTCTGCAACGTGTGGACTCAAACATGGTGGCTGGAAAAACACCCTTTTCTCTGCAAAAACTCACTCCAAATGCACTTGAGGACACACTGTAAGAAGATTCACCGAGCCCAGGACCTCTGTGACACACCGGCCAGCAGCAGGGCAGGACACAGTGCCTACACAAGCCGGGATGCAGGGATTTCATCAAACAGGGACCTGCCGACCCTGTCGCATGGAGCAGGAGGCTGGCGCAGGGGCCAAGAGCCAATGCAGCTCTGGAAAGCCAGGAAATGGGCTGATATTTGCAGATTACTTGAAGCAGAATAGTCAGGCGTGTAGTGACAGGAACCTATAGGAATAGTTCTGCAAAGCAGAGCTATTTCTGTCTCAGAGAAGATTACAGTTTACAAACGAAGATGCTAAGTAATTTGATTTTTTTTTTTTAAAAAAAAAGTCATTTTCACTTGCCTCAGCAAGCTTAGCTTATTCCCATGTAAAATCACCATATAGACAGGAGGAAAAAAAAAATTACTAGAGAAGTGTAAATACGCCCCTCCCCACAACAAAGCATTGCTATTTTTGTGCCCAATATATAGAGATTAAAGGGACTGCAGAAAGAACAGTCTGACTGGATTCTTAAGAGCTATCGACTAAAGAATTATTTAGGCAAGAATTTTATTTTGTATCAAAAAGTCAGTCCTTTAGAACTGAAATAAGTGCCTACCTATATATATCAACCTCAGTTTTTTCAACTCGTATGCACTAAGACCTCACAAGTGATCAACACATAGCAGCAGAAAGTAAGAGAGGAGGTTTCACATAGCTTTCATGTGATCATCCCTACTAGTGATCACACAGGTGGCTAAACATAAGGAATGCTAACTATAGCACTTTACTAATTATAGGAAAAAGACACCAAGAAATACTCCAGATCTCTCTCAAGGGAGCTATATTGGTAACTCACACACATTCAGGCTTTAGTCCACAAAACCTTTATATACTGAAGTCGCTTGTGTAAAGTTACCTGCTTGTCTTCTGTTACTGCTGACAGCTACGCAGGCTTTGCTGTCTCAGCAGCGATGGACTGGGGTTCTGCCTCTGAAGCTGAGCTCCAGCAGCATACACAGACTAATACTTTATATATTTAGGATGTGCCAAAGAAGATTTTGATAAAACATTTCCTCATTTAGTGACATTAATCAAGACTTTGGCAGCTTTGCCCACTCATTTATGTCTCCCCAAAGCCATGAATAGAGAGAAGAAAAACATACACAGGTTTTATTTCTGACAGCCTGAATGGAATGGATTTGACATATTCAAGAACAGTTCAAATTCTATAAACTTTGACACAGTGGACAAAGCCTTACATAAAGTGAAATCTCTGCCTGCACAACAGCCATTTGAAATAAATGCATTAATGCTATGCTGTAGTTACCTACCTTCATATATAAAAAGTATTTTAGTTGGAATTTTATGTAATACATTTACTATGGTAGAGCTGTTTGAGGACCACACACATGCTCAGCTCTCCACTGAGGAAAATTAAATATTTAATGCCTTTGGTTTTTTTTTTTCCCACTGTATCTTGGCCCTATGTTGTCTCTCCTCCATTTCTCATAGATCTTAGCAGCTATCAATTTCCCAAAAATTCTTTGTTCTGATTTGTAGCTGCACTGCATCAATAAACAAAGACAACAAAGCAAGGAGCTTTTATATTGATCAACTAATACTTAAATCCGAGCAGAGAGGCGTAAGTTGAAATAACAGTATATAAGGGCTGTAATTGTGCCATTGTGTACCTTGCTCTTTCTTGCTCTCTCTCCTCTCAAACCTCTTCAGTGCATCTCCTTCCCTTCTGTATCTTTAACACGTACTTTGGAGGGGTGCAATAGTTGCAGAACACCTTAGACATTTCAGTAAAGAAAGAGAATAATGGTTATTTCTTAAAAATATGGTTACCATTTAGAAAATAAGCTTGGAAAACCTAACTGAATCTTTTCCTTAAGATTTTTAAATTTTCACTTTTTAAGACGGAATTAATTGTCCCTGATTTCGGAGCCCCCAGCCACACGTAAAGGAGGGTTCTCCCATCTTCAGGGCCTCCGGTCTCCCCAAGAAGAAAACAGGAAGCAGCCTGGGTGTGACCTCGCTGGCTGAGGTCAGCGCTATTGTTGCACTTCTGCACATTTTGGAAGTGTTTTAAAGTGATACATCTCCATTATAGCTTTGGTACAAAAACAGGAAATAATCAACCAACGCCTCTTGAGAGGAAGGGTATTAGCAGAACTTATTTAAACACCCATTTCTCTAACAGATACCATCCCCGATTTTAAAGAACCAATGAATGTAGGTGCTCAAAATTGCATGTACAGCTGGAAAGGAAAGGTCACAAGAGAGACCCACGAGCAAACAACAAATCAGTGGGACATGAAAGTAGTCTTGCCTCTTCGTGTGCCAACATGCCCCATGCAGTTACATCACGAATACAACCCCACCCACGAACAGGGTGGCAGAAGCAGTTTCAAGCCAGCAATATTGCTCCTTCCTTCCTCCGCCAAAACGCCTTGTACCCCTACACATCAGAATGAATAGAAATATGTGCCACGTTATATATACACACAGTTACTTAGCTTGTGATTTTAGTGTAACTTTGAAATACAGCCTGCCACATAAAATGTTTGTATTTACCGCAACAACTACTTGGAGGTATTAACAGAAGTAATTTGAGTCAGACAAATATAGATATCTATGTTCACCTTCAGACTTCAGTACTGTAAGTATCAACCTTTAGTGTTTTACACTAACAGAGGAGAGCAGAGGAAGCAGCAGCTGGAATGCGTCCTGCAGCAGTAGTGCTGCTGGGTTTAGAAGTCAATGCCATTTTACTAGCGCTGCCGACACTGCGCATGCACAGCTTGCAAATGAGAGCACAAACCCGCACGGTGATCGGTCTTCACAGATCACAACACTGTCTCCGTGTTTGATCACTGGTTTGATTATGGCTGCCATGGAAGACAAACAGACCAACAAATACTGACCTTGTTAACAGCAGTCACAAAACAGACAAAGGAAATCACAGTTTAGAAATTAGAGTGAAATAATTCTCGTGAAGTTTACTAGTAAAAAATGATCAGTGACTTTAGACTTTTACCCTTCTTTATACAGTAAGTTGACAGTTCACTAAATCGGTGTCTTCAGCTCAGAGATATGACAGTTTATTTCTAAAATGCAACTTAAAGTCTAAGCCAAGTACATTCATAAAAACACGTACAGAAAGCCCCTACTCTTCTTTGCCCACACACACTAGATTCTAGAAAAAAAACACAAGAAATTCAGTGTTAAGCACAAGGCTGAAAAAGCACAGGAAGGAAGGAATTTTTAAGTGTCATGAATATTTCACAGTCCAAAAGAGTGATTTTTCCAAAAGTAACACTCTTGCATCTTATATTCCTTATGTTCATTTCCAGGTCGAAATGTTTTGGTACGTAAGCACAGATTTATTTTTATCACACTCCCTGCAAACAGAACTTCATGTGAAATTCTTGTTATGTTGTCTTTTATGACTATAATGATTCTCCAGTGAAAATTTGGTTCACTGACCACAGGATACTCCATCACTGAACAAATTATTATCAGTTTTGCAATTCAAAACACGTAAGAAGTGGCAAGAAAGGCCTTAATGAAGCAAAAAGATATAACCCTAAGTAACAAGACGGACGGACATGGTTCCAGTCCAATTTCTTCCCCGGGGACAGACAGGTGGACACAGACATACACAGAGTGAGCCAGCATACTACATTATTTGCCTCTTCAAATACTCAGCTACACCCAGAAACTATTCTAACAAGTTTTGCTATGAGAAGTGTACTGGTGAGTGTGACATCTCAAAGTAATTTTGAAAGACCACTTACATTTAAGTCCACCTCTAAACACATTTGATTTTGAATTTTTTTTTAAGGGGATAGTACATTGATATCTACTGAAGTGGCACAGTACCCTTGCATTTGTAGGGCCAAGCAGCGTTATGCATGTAAAATCTGGTCTGGCACCTACATGCACAAAGGATTACTTAAGCAGCCTCCTGTTTTCTGAGAGCACACAGACTGCACAGTATGCATAAAAGGCACTAAGTACACAGAAAATTTTAGGTTTAAAGTCAGTGGAGAAGATATACATTCAGAGAAACTAATACTGTCTACAGGAAAAGCGCCTCAATTCAACTAAGATGACTGTTCACTTGACTGAAATAATTTCTGGCTGACAGTTTTTTTGAAAGCGGAGCATTCTCACACACTTCAGGAGCAGAAAGCCCAGCAGTACCAGTTACACATACACATTGCATCCTTTCAAATGTATCACCAGCTTGGAAAAAAAAATGCATTTGATCTATACATAGTCTTCAGCACCCTTCCCTCCTCCTCACCATTCAGCACCACACACATACTCCCTTGGTACCAAAGTTACAGCGAGGCATTATGCAGCTCACATAATTATGCAGCTGTAACATTTAGCATACAGCTGTACTCCTTCATAAGAAAACAAGGGAATATAAACATTTGCTTTTTTATACTGATTATCCAAAGATCAGATAAAACTATTGCCCTCAGGTCTAATTTTAATTTTGCTTTTGGTTTACAATACATTTCGCGTCAATTGTTTGTGATTCTAAGCCACAAAAATCAAGTTCTCTTCCAGACTAGAGTTCAGGCTACTTTAGTAGTTGTTTCTAATTTTTTTTTAGATGCATCTTATCATAGACCTTTAAAAGTCTATCAAAAACCTCACTTTACAGAGAGCCACTGAATGATTAGAAATCCCATACCAGAAGGTAAAAACCTTAAGTACTGTTTTTACACGCCTACTAATGCAAGTATGGGATTAAGAGTACATATGCGATGCAACTACTTCAGGTATCACTTGTGATGAGATTGATATATCTAATCTATACTCTTTTGATGTTTCTCATGCAGTATTGCCTTTTTTGAAATGGTCACTTATTAAAAGAGAAACTATACCAAATACTTAAGGAAGATGCTAAGTTAAAGCAACATGTATCACTGTGCTTCTATCTTCACACTTGCAGGGTTCTCAAAATAAAGGCTGTCTTTATAGTAGGAGTATTTTTAACGTATTGATTATATCTAGCAGAAAACTTTTAGGCAAGATAAAAACCTTTCTTATAAAAAACCCTAACTAGATACTAGATAAAGCTGGCATTATGTTAAAAGGAAGTTGTAAATTAAACTTGTGATTCATTATTTTTCACACCCTTGAAATCCAAAGGTATTTGTAGAGTTCATAGCCCAAAAAGGGGAAAAAAAAATTCAGGTCACATAAACACACAGAGTATAGTGGACAAAAGTCAGAAATTACCTACCTGGCTATTAGAAGGAAAATGGCCCTAGACGAAGCTTCCAACAGAAGAGGATGTAAGAGAAACAAAATGCTGAAGGAAAGAAGTACAATATTCCCACTAGAAGCAGTCTTCCCCAAAGTGTTNATGAAAACACGACACTCACTAGGTTATAAATAGCAGAATTCCCCTGTGGAGACAAAGCCTACAGTTACAGACAGGAATGTATCTGCCAGGCACCATGGCCACAAGAGAGCCCGTGGCTCCACAACCTGCTTTGCTGGAGGTTATCTTTCCAACCCACTGAAACTTCTGTTCTTGTAAAGACTTCCTACATATCCCAGGCAAAGTCAGCTGGGTCAACAGCAGCCTGGCTAAGCACATCATCTCTGCTTCCAGGCTTCACCAAAGAGTAGACGCTGTTCTTCTAAGTCTTTTGGTTTTAACATTTGGGATATGCATATTACCATTTTGGAGTCTACCTCAGCAATTGTGACTGAAAGATTAGTAAAAACGGCTATATATTCTTAAATTCCTGCCTCCAGAAGCTAAGTGTGAAGCAAAATGCTATCTGACTCAATAAAAAAGCAAACACTAGCCATACTGATGAAACTCTCAAGCAATTTAAGTGTTTGCTTAGGACACTGGCCTTTCAGCTGTCATCTTGTCAAAGGTACTATGAAGGTCTGCGATTCAGTGCCACTAGGTTTCTGTAGAGATTGAGGACAGCGAATTGCTCAAGCTTCTGAAGCAACACCACTAGGAAAAGTCAATTTTCTTTTCTTTATTTCATCCCTTTTCAAAGTGTGTGTTTGGCTTTTGATTCCCATCTATCTGCATTTGTAACAAACTATAATAGACGAGAGAAAAAAAAATGCCTTAATGACTTCCTGTCTCCAGCTACCTGACCTTCCCAATTAGCTGCTTTTTCCTAAAGTCTGGGGAACAGCAACAAAGTACTGACATCGTTACATGCTCATTAACAGCACTTTTACTTTGCACTTGTATTACATTTTATCCTGCTGTACAAAAAAGAAAAAAATTCCAGCTCCCTCTTTTGGGCTGCTTTTAAGACAAAAGAGGAGTTTCCCCTTTTCTGTTAGAGATTAAGGTTGGTTGTAACACCCAAAACAGTAGTTTTTCCTTCCTGACCACCTCATTCTCCACGATTTGGATGATTTTTTATTTAGACACTTTGCATCCAAACTCCTAGAGAGAGCAACCCCAATGGAGAAGTTTCTTGCCCCACGAGTGTCAGTAAGATTAAAAAGAGGCATTTAATACCTTACAAAATGCTGCAACACTTCCCTGTGGACCACTGCTCTTCTCCCCTAAGATCATT
>VYZW01050318.1:25530-41700 GCA_013401315.1 Balaeniceps rex
CCCTCGGGCGGCTCCGATGAGCCCCGGGGGACGGCCAGAGCCGCCCGCCGGCCAGCCTTCGCCCCCCCCGCCAGCTGGGGCCCGGCTCCGCGGGCGTCCTCCGCCCCGCCGCGGCCCGGGCGGGAAATACGTACCGGCTGGCCGCCGCCGGGGAACGGTCCGCGCGGGTGTCACCGAGCCGCCGCCTCCATGGCGCTCGGTCGCGGCGGGGGGGGCTCCTCCCCCTCCCGCATGGACCCAGCCAACGTGACGGGCCGTTGCCATGGCTGCGCAGCGTTGACGTCAGAGCGCTTAAAGCGACAGCGCCCCGGAGGTCCCGGCGCCCAGGCTCGCCGTGGCCTGGGGCGGTGGGGCGAGGTCGGGCCGGGCCCCCTCGGCCGCGTTCTGTGCGGGGGAGCCGCAGTGCCCGCGGGCGCCTCGTGAGAGGGCCCCAGAGCCTGGCGGCACCAGGCACCGAGGGAAGAAGCCTTCCCCGCGCGGTGGCGGCCGCGCAGCCGTATGGCCGAGTGCCGCAGAGCCCGCGGCGGGCCGGGCGGCGGGAGCAGCTCGGCTGAGGGCTGGCAGCCCATGCCCGTTACGCTTCCTGCAGCCGGCAACGACTCTGGCCTCCTGGTGGGGCGGCCGGCGGGGGCTGCCGGGGCTGGTGCGGGGCACAGGGCAGAGGACAGGCCGGCGAAGCACAAGGCATGCCCTGGGCTGATCCCGAGGGCTGGTGGGTCGGCGCCCGCCCGCGGGGTGGCTGCTGGCGCACAGGTGTCTACCAGAGCGTTAGCGCAAATGCGGCCAAACCTTCTCCTTTACGTGGAGCCAAGGGGATCGCACATTTTCCATAAAGCCCTGAACCTCCCCAGCACCCAAATGGCGGGCCGCCGCCCCCCGGTACTCGATGGCCACGTTGCCTTGCCCCTGCTGGAGTGGCCTGGGGAGGAGCGCGAGGACCTGGCCTGGCCGGGAGGTGTAGGCCAGGGCTGCAGGGACCCTGTGGAGCCGCTCATAGGTGTCAGGAAGGGACTCCAGGTGAGGCCACAGGCTCCGCATTTTCAGAGACCTCCTTGTGAGCAGCGCTGGCCTTCGTGGATCTGACCAATAAAAGTTGTATCTCACCCCAACGCCCAGTGGACTGCGGTGTTTCTCTTTGATCAGTAGCAAGGAGTAACTCCACTGAACTTTGTAGATCAGTAACAAAGTAGAAGTGATGTGCGTGAATGGATACTCAAATCTCATGTATTCCTCACAAAGCTGTGATCCGACGTCCCTTAATGGTGCACCCATCCTTATACTGGCATATGGAAAGCAGAAAGACCATCAGAGACTGCCTGCCAAGGTTGTATCAGTCTCATCGCAGAACTGTCTGCCCTTCCAAGTCCGATGCTCAAATTACCATCAAATTGCCAAACTACGATAACAGCCGATGTGAGACCTGAGAATATACGGAGTAACTAATTTGTGGGATGCTCCAGCCACACCTTCTCAGAGTCTTGCCTGCTCCACTGACCTTGATGCCACAGGGACACCTCTGTGGAAGTCATTGCCTCAGCACAGCCAGCATAAGGCAGCCCTGGTCAGGACTCCAATGCTGAAGATGGGACACTTGCATCATCCATCTTCTCAGCATGGGTCTGCCACACCATCAGCACCACAAAGTCTCAAGATTTTTGTAAAATATTTTACATGAGTATCCTAACTACTGTGGGTAAAGCAATCTTTGAGCTATTAGTGTATTACTGATAAATGGCTCAGTGTTAATGGTAGTACATACTGGAACATACAGTACATACTGTAATGAAACAGCTCATTGCTTACCTTAAATCAGTTTTAAAAAACATTTATGCACTTCCCTTAACTGACTCAAACCTATTATCTTAATAGCTTTGTCCTGGTTGCAAAGTCTACGTTGTGCTTTCCTGCGCTGCAATACATCTGTCCTCCGTTTATCCAAAGGACAGATGTCATTCAGCAGTATGTTTACTTTGCATTTAATGAATGCTCACGTAGCAAAAATCAACAAGGAATGGGTTTGATTTTGTTGGACCATACTTGAAGAGGAAAAAACTTTCTCAGAATCACTGCATCACTGTAGAAGTTGCTTAACTTTTTATAGAAGGGAGAAATTTGGCAGGAGGATAGTTCTCCCTTAAACTACACTCGCTCCCTTACATTTTTCTTTATTCAGTCTTCAGATATCTGAGTAGTGATCACTGACAAGATACGGTCCCAGAATGAGCACATCATTTCTCATCTTCTGTTTTGAAACAGCTCTGGAAAACAACAGGCAGTAAGCAAAGCCCCAGAAAAGTTCAGATGGTATTTAGGTAGTTACATATTATGAAATTATCAGTCTTTGTCCTTCCAGTGGAGCAAATTAAAACATTTTATAAAAATTACATAATTTACCCTCATGACTTATTTGGGAGACGGGGAAGTTTCTTCAGTTGCAGGCTGGGAAAATGAAGCACACAGGACACGGTTCTCAGCAGGGGAACTCATCTTGCAGGAGCAGCGTCGCTGCAGCCGTGGTGGTCCAAGGCTAACAGCAAAGCAAAGCTTGCAAGGAAGAATATCTTTTCTTAGACCAACCGATACAAATAAAAGAAATTGCCTCTCCTCATAAAACTTATCTCACCTGTTGTGTAGTCTGTTTAGTCATTTACATTACGTATTTATTATACAAAGAAGTTACGAATTCCTGATGAAACAGAAATCCCCAGTCCTGCTACTGGCAATATTTTACAACTAGTTTTTATCCAGTTCTGCTTCTGATCACTGGTTTCATATGCCAAACCCTACTCTGCAAAATCAGAGCTACCCCTAACGGAGCTATTCTTATGCCAGTTCGGCAATATGCTTCGTATTATTTTAGAATTTATATAAGGAATCAATTTGTTCTGCAGTGAAAGAGAAATGTTGAGATACAGTGCCAGATGAGTTTTTAAAATCAGTATCTAGATCAGTTTCTCTAACATGTTCTCTTTGCATTATGAGTTACTACAGCCAACACAGCAACTTCGGTTTCTGACAGATTAAACGCTACTGGAGGCCCCCAGTGCTTGGATTCCTGCCCGATGAGTCTGAAACATCTCCAAAGGGAAGGTAGAGGAAGGGAACCCGTTTGGAGACTGTGCTGTTTCAGCTGTAACTGAAAACCTCAGGCATGACAGCTCCAGGAGCACCCTAAACACCTTTTTGATGGAAATTTTGTGAAACACTGCATGTTAGTACACTGAACAGGTACTAGGAAGCAACGAGACATTTTCTAAAAAACTTTCCAGTCTTGGCAGGGCCTGAGACCAAAAGGCATAAAGATGGACAGGCACACGTATAATCTAAATGGCTAAAAATACCACTAAAGTCTATGCATGTCTTGTCTTGATTCCAGAGAAATGTCGAGTTCATTGTCAGCCTGGTACTTTCCGTTTTCCAGAAAGCCCCCACATTTCATCAGCTAATTCCTTCCCAAAACACTTCAGGATATACATGAAGTAATCATGTTTGCTCAGGAGACAAGTTAAAGCAAAAAAAAAAAAAAAAAAAAAACCCCAGATAACTAAGATAACTAAGAGACAAAGATCCAGAGGGAATCCCCTCCACTGGTATGACTGAATCACACCACCCCTTTGACTGACTTTAAGAAATAAAAGAAAAAATAAATTGCTCATTCAGACTTCAGAATTAATTTATCGATGTGGCAATCCACTTTCTTGACACCTCTATAATGGCAGCGCCGGTTTCCTTTCATCATTGTTTTTTTCATTTGTTAAATCAGGCCGCTCCCGCAGTATGTACACTTTCCTTTTGCTTTGTCCTCATTCTTTGTTTATGTCTGACAGCACTTCTGCTACTGCAATCCGTGCAGCTATTCAGGTGAGATATGCTAATCTACATCTTCTTCCCTTTACATTTCCATCTTTCTCTTCAGATCTAGGCATTAAAATAGCAATTAACCCCTTACTAGTAAGTGAGCAATCTCATGTCATTCTGTATTCAAGCCTTATCAAGAGCCAGACACTTAAAAGTTCACTTAATTTACAGATATAGTTTAATTACTCTGCTAAGCAGGATTACACATATTATTTTTATATTCTACATGACGGTAAAACATGTCTACCTTCAGATATCCCTTCCTCAATTTATTCCTAAATATGAAAGCAAATGTTTTACTGCTTTACCTTCAATCTGTTTTTATTCTTCCTGAAGTCTAACATTTATTCATTCCACTTGCTCAGCCGCATAACTGAAGCATGACAGATGATCTTTTGTCATTGTCGGTGGTTCTGCTTACATACGGGTGACCTTTCACAGCACCGAGGAGCGGTGATCTCTCTGCACACCAGCTGATGCTCTACGTGAAATCCATCTAAGGTGGCAGTTTAGTTCACATGGTGTACGTGTCTCTCTAGAAGTCCCAGAAAGAATGCGCATGGCGAGTACACTAGCTGCTCACCACTGGCTCTGGTCTTCAGATCACTGTTTAATTGGGAAGGTGGAGGGGAGTATCCTTGCTGTGTTTTACTGGTGTCCTTGTGCTGCCAAGAAACAGTGGGCTTCAGTTTCTAGGGCTGCCAATCCAGCATAATTCAGTTCCTTTTATATCCACATGTTTATTCTCTAATATTTAATTCAAATAAGAAATGAAGGAAAGAGAATGTAAGGAGAAACAGTCATAATATTTTTCTTGTTATTTAGGAGACTGAAGAAACAGTGGATGTCGGAGAGTGCATTTACTTTTTGAGGTCCAGTAAGACAACTGATCAAGCTACACAGTTGGATCATTGTGCAGCTACAGTTTTGAGTCTAAATTCCTGACTCCAGAGTGAGCCAGGTGACTCATCCTTTAAACAGAACTGAACAATCACTGAACACTACTTAAATAGAAGAATGGGGAGTGGATATATATGCATAGATGCTTTACATATGGCCTACATGTATGCATGTATTTATGAATACGTATTAATATTTCTTTCAGACCAAATGATGAAGGATAGTCGTGGAACTGCTGAAAGTGCTCATCATAAAAGAACAGCAACAAAAATCAAATGGGCTGAAAAAGCCATTTGATCCATACTGTTCCCTTCTAAGACCAGTTGCACACTGAGAGATCAGTAGCGGGTTTCACATGCTTACTGTAATTTGCAAGGTATTTCACTGGTGTTTAAGATCACCAAGTGAGGCAAAAGACAATGCTCATATTAATCACCGTTCTTCTGCATGTTCAGTGATGCCGCAGTCCAACCCACTTGTAATAATGGCACGTGAGAGCTGAGAAAACTCTACAGCATGTTTTGGAAATTCTTTTGATTTCTTCTGGAGGGGGAGAGGAGTAGGCAAGCAGAGGAAGGGGAATCTGTATTTAAAACGTACATAGAAAAATTTAAGAGTCTGCCTACAAATCCCAGACTCAGGGGATGAAGCCTCACATCAGCTGTAACTCTCTGGCAGCAACTTTGCTTGAAATGGCCAGGGAGAAGGCTCCTTTCTACCAAGGGTGTGGGTGTGGAATTGTAATAGACGCTTCCATAAACTGCTGTCTGCTCAAATGTCATGATGTTGGCTTTCTGCCCCACTTTCAGCTGCAGAGAACAGCAGATGGGAGGGGCAGCAACAATGAAGATCCCTTTTTAACTCTCAGTTTGAAAAATCTCCTAACCCTTTTCAGCCAAATAGCTCTTCTCCTAACTATTCTGAATAGTATTTTCTAGATCCTGCTTTGGAAATTACAATTACTTTACTGTATACCTAACCTAATCCTAAACCCCAAGAATTTTACAGTGTGTGCAACAGGGAGCAAACAAGGACCAGTGTCGTGGTTTAACCCCAGCCAGCAGCTAAGCACCACCCAGCCGCTCGCTCACTCCCCCTGGGTGGGATGGGGGAGAGAATCAGAAGGGTAAAAGTGAGAAAACTCGTGGGTTGAGATACAGACAGTTTAATAGGTAAAGCAAAAGCCATGCACGCAAGCAAAGCAAAACAAGGAATTCATTCACCACTTCCCATGGGCAGGCAGGCGTTCAGCCATCTCCAGGAAAGCAGGGCTCCATCACGCGTAACGGTTACTTGGGAAGACAAATGCCATCACTCCGAACATCCTCCCCTTCCTTCTTCTTCCCCCAGCTTTATATGCTGAGCATGACTTCACATGGTGTGGGATATCCCTTGGGTCAGTTGGGGTCAGCTGTCCTGGCTGTGTCCCCTCCCATCTTCTCATGCACCCCCAGCCTGCTCGCTGGTGGGGTGGGGGGAGAAGCAGAAAAGGCCTTGACTCTGTGCAAGCACTGCTCAGCAATAACTAAAACATCCCTGTGTTATCAACACTGTTTCCAGCACAAATTCAAAATGTAGCCCCATAGTAGCTACTGTGAAGAAAACTAACTCTACCCCAGCCAAAACCAGCACAACTAACAGCTGCACACGGAACAGCAAGTGATCGTTTTTTGTGAGTTTTCAGTTACTTCTTCAACAAATGAAGAGCATAATATACATTAAAGTTGTGTTCAAGGTATAAAGTGGAATGGGTGGAGACAAAAGAGAAAATGTGAATGGTCATGAAAGCGGCTTAACAAAGCATTCAGTAACTGACATGGGTGGTAAAAGAGTGTGGAATTAGGAAGAAAGAAGTATTAAAGAAGTATTATTTTGTTCAGTCTGCTCAGAGATTGTTTGGCCCTTTTATGGAACGAGACAGGAAGCCAACTGAAGAAGCATGATCATGTCCATTATTAGCTTTAGAAATTCTTACAAATATAAGCTAGTTTCCAATCACAACAAAATCAAACTACTTTTCACATTTTTAACAAAAGATTCTTGCATTCCACTGCTACCCAATATCTTAGAAAATAATAGGTGTAATATTTTTTAGTATATGTATTCGCATAGTGCCACCAACACAGCCAAACCCCACTGTATATAAATACAATACTGTCCCATCGAACACAGTTCAACGGTGCTAACTGCAGACTGCAGAATACCAGCTCTCAGGTGTCACACTGGCAAACGCTTTGGTGAAGATCAGTAAATGAACTAAGGATTTAACTCGCTGAGTTGCAGTTGCATTATGGTAAAGATGGAAAAGGCTATTTATTCTTCAGTTTTGGAATCTAAGCTACCCTCCAGGTGTAATGCGGCAAGAAATTTTCACTACAGTCAAGTGTTGCATATGAGACAAATTACAGATACATTTCACCTTCCTCTGAACTTTGAGTCTGAGCTTACACTGAGTTGTCAGGAGTATTACTGAAGCTTGCAATTTTTAAGTTTTGCCATTTAACTTACAAAATTTTTGGTACCTGGAGAATTTTGTGGTCATGAATGAGGAAATCTGATACAAAAGGCTGGCTTTCCAGGTCTACAGAAAGACAGAGACCATTTTTAGTAAGCTTTTCAGCATACTGCTGCTACTGGCTCTCAACCTGCATCTGCATCAACATTGTTGCTGTGACCCCAGCCATTCCTGAGGGAAAAGGGTCTCAGTTACAGTGAATTAATGATACTGGAAATGGCACCATGGCCTAGGCAGAGAAACAACACTATTTCTATTGTTATCTGCAATGGTTTTAAAAGACTGTAAGTAATATAAAATTATACAGCAACTGTGCCCTTAAAAAACTACTGTGCCCTGTTGGTGGACACTTTATCCAAATTAAATCGGGGGGAGGGAATAGAGAGAACATTGACGTTTAGGGAGACAGCAATACATACTCTCTGCATTGCCAGTTCAGATCTGTACTATAACTGTGTTTCGCTTGTTACTAGGATTTGCTACGTGCGTATCGCATCTGTTAAATGGGCTGAAGAATCTAGAATGTTTTGCATTTTTTACAATTTGAAGGCTAAGATGTCTATAGTGGTTTGGATGTGTACATCGATGATGACTCAACATTTAGACCTAAATCAGGAAAGGAAAATGAAGAACAGAGGCTTATTTGGCTTAATCAACTCATATACACTTTAAGGAGCACATGGAAGAAAATACTTGGTTTCATTTGTGTTTTCCTTCAGTAAATAGCACTAGTACATGCACAGTTCTTTTCTGTCAAAGATTTTAAACTCTTCTTCAACTATGAGTCTCTTTCTGTGGGAAAGTAAGGCACAGAGTGGTGTAAACAGCTTGCCAAGCAACCAGTGGCAGAGCCAGAATTAGAATTCAGATTGCCTGCCCACCTGCCTGCCTTCTACCCTTGCTGCTGAGCAAGTTGCCCAACACGAGAGCTTTTCTGATGGAAGAACAAATGAGCAAACAAAGGAGTGAAATTAAATATAAGCAAAGTGAAAATGACCAGTACGAGAGTCCAAATAAGCAAAACGCAGAGAAGAAACAGTGAAAACATTATAAAATAAAATTAGAGATTACAATACAGAAGTAATTTCCATTTTAACGCATGACTGCTAATGGTGTGTTAATGATTTTCCTCATATACAGAGGGCTTTGGTCCAAAACTCTGAATGAAACCATTCATGCCCTTCCGTGTACCTTTTACCAGAAGACATCAGTGCTCCTTAGCCAAGGTGCTCCTTATTTTTGTTCATTTTTGCTTGCCTGTTTTCACTGCGTGTCATTTCAATGCTGGGAAAAGCATCAGCTTGACAGCTTCGCAGGCTAACGTTCTCTCTTTGCAGAGACGGGAAGGATGTGCGGCAGCAGAGGAAGCTTGCTACAACAGCGCTCAGCTGCACGCCGCAGCTCAGCTCTGCCCCGAATGAACCCGCTGGCACAGCTCTGTCCCCCTGTGCTTGTGAGAGAGTCAGTTAGGGACAACGGCAATACCAGTTTCTGTGATGCTTTTTCTGCTAGAAACTGGACTCAGGCACAGTTCACATCATCCATCAGGTTGTGTTAACATGGTAACAGTTTCTAGTCACTAATGACCTGGGCTAGATTTGACTGGGCAACAGGCCATAAACAAGAAAGCCTCCCTAAACCATTACCAGCTCCTCTGAACCATTCAAACCCCTGTAATGCTGGCAAAAAAAAGAGGCACTTTTTAAAATAAAGCTTCTCACAACTGACAGAGAAGCAGTCGCCCCCGCACACACCTTATTCACTCACTGTACTGAACTGGCATTCCTTCAAGAGCTGGGAAGGGCCCAGAGCTGCTGATTCAAAGACATTTGGAATAAGAACTCAAAAATTGAAGGTTTTTGTTCCTTTCTGGCTTCTTGCTTCTTTCCTTGGCCTGCTCTGCCTGCCCATGCTGAATGTCAATCAGCAGAGCAGTAGCACCTTGGCAAAGAAGTCCCGAGTATCTTGGCAAGTACATTAAAAAGCATGTGAAAAAAACCCCAAGGTTTCCACAACTCCAAAGAAGAAAAGGCTGGTTTAGAGTGGTGGGGGCTGAGCGACAGACAGGGACAAAGGGTCAGGAATCAATGAAGTTATACAATCTTGTCTAAACAGAGGTGTCTTTTTCAGAAAAGACGTCTAAATGATCCTCGTAGTACATCTACAGCTTATTTTCAGAGACATTTGCTTAAATCAAATACCCCTGGAAAAATTCCCATAAGGAAATTGCCAGAATCAGTTGCTATCTGCAAGAGAATTGCATCTTTTGTCAAAGTGGTTGTGATCAACCCAAAGTACTTCTCAAAAAAGGCAGTTGCATTTTTATTCAAGTCTCTGCCACCTTATAATTGACAGCTGTTTGATGCTCAGTGCCATCTTGGAATGAGTAACAGCTCAGAAGTTTATTATGAATTTCTTATGAACCTGTGGTTAGGACGAGCCTAAGTGAGCAAACAGAAAAAACTGTTTTGAATTCAACAAATTCAAGTTTCCCTCTTTGATGGCCTGATGGAACTGGATGATCTTGATCTTTTATAACTACTGAATAGCTGGGAATCTGTTTCTTTTGCAACCTGTCAGTTTGACAGCTACATTTAAAAAAAGGAGCTGTTTTCCTGATGATTACCATATGAAGCTCTAAGTGACTGAGCATTTCATCTTTCCATTTTAGCAAGCAAATGTTGTATTTACTATCCTTAATAACATTTTCAAGGTCAATATAACAGGATATTCCCTACAATTGTTTAAATTATTAATATAACATTTTGAATCTTAAAAAGAAATACAACGGTTTTAAGATGGCTGGTCAAATTCTGCAGCTACATTGATTAAAATCCTAAACAATTCCATTCACTTAATGAAATTCATTGCAGTTTCAAGCACCTGTAACAGGGAAAAGAATTTACCTATTTTTTTGCATTGCTAAAACTGAAAGAGAAAACAAGAGCACTCAGTAGTGCTAATATGAACCCTAACATTGTCTCCATTGGGATGAGGCACACTGTAATATAAAGATATTTAATCTTTTAAGGCTAAATCATGTTCAACTATCCCTGTTACGCAGGCAGGATAGGCCCCTCAGAGCAAGTACGAGAAGAGGTTTGGCTGTTCTTTGGATTTCTTCAAGTTCCCTGGTAGATCCCACCGCAACAGGAAACTGGGGAGTTGAGCAATAGACCTGGCACGATAACCTCATTGATCTCTCAATTATTTCTGCTAAAAGAAAGAAAAATAAAGATAGCAAAAGAAACTGGAGAAGTCAGAATATGCTGGCTTATGTGTGCATTGTAGAAATGATTAGCTAAGGTAGAGGGAAAGAACATCAAATGGGATAATGTCCCTGCATGATTATCTTCAGACTACTTTGATTAGTGACAAATAGTAGAGAGCTGGAGATCTATACAAATGTCATTAGACCATGGGTTGTAATGTGATTTAGTGACGTGGCTACAGTGATAGCTGGTTCCCTTGACACAGCAAAACAAATGGCGTTTTAGCATTGTTGGTTCACTACCGTGCTAAAAAGCAAGCATCCAACATAAATGTTTGTCTGTACGAGTAGGCAAGCAAGGGGTTGATGCTTATTTGCATCACTGTGTATTAAACTGATGACTTAAATTGGCATAAGGAGAGTCAGATCCTAAGACAAAATGTACTTCAAAACACTGCAACGGTGCAATGCGGTTTGATCTTTCCGGCACACCAAATAAAGATTAATTCCTTTTCCCACTGTTTCCCTTCCTGTTTTTCTTTCATTTCCATTCGCCTTGCTTTGTCTTCGACTCTCACAGGCCAGGCTATCACTGGCTTCTCCAGGTGGCACTTGCTGGGGGATGCTTTCTCCAGCAGCAGCAGCAGGCAGCAGCTTCTGCTGCACCGTTTTGTTTCAGGGGATCACCACTCACAGTCATACTGGCTGGGCTCCAGCTGGCCATGCTAGTTCTCAGATTGCTTTTTCTGGCTATCTGTTAGGCAGTCCTCATCCCATAATAGGGCAATTTTTAACTCTTCTCTCAAGGGAAGTAGCGAGAAATAAACTTTCTTTGGGATACTTAGAGATAATGCTGCTTGCAACCCCATAAAACTTTTGGGGTTGTTTTTGTAACCTTAACTACATCCTGGGTAATTTAACCCAGTGGTTCCTGGGATACAGCAGCGTCTCATCTACTTCAGGGCATCATCCAGGAGAGCCAGATAAAAGTCTGTAGGGAATTGGCCCAGTCCTTTTCTACAGTTCAGCCAATTAAGAATGACAGAGACCCTCTTCAATGACTGGAGGATAGGAGTCTGGGTATGTTCAGTGCAGCAACCTAAATGCATTCATAAGCAAATGGATTTTTGTTATTAAATGATACAGGTTTATGAATAACTGAATCGTAATATAATTATTTCTAACCAACTTCCATCCATCAACAAAATCAGAATGAAGTTAACTATTTGAAATCTTGGTTGTCAAATTCATATTGGTGATTAGGTTCTTTATAGACTAATCGCAGCTGATCTCTTTTTCAGCATTTTACGGTATGTCTGTCATCATCAATCTACAAAGCATATGAACAGAATTTTCTGGTTTACAACCTTGATTTAATTTCATTTGTAAGTGCTAGGAAACAAATATAGCAGTGTTGTGCAACTGATGAGCAAGGCCCTGAAGCACAGTGCACAAAAACATATTCCCTCTAACTTCTACCCATCTTCTGGAGGACATAATGCAGTTACTGTTTGCTTTCTTTCATGGTCATATTGTTCATACCAGTGGGAGGACGCTCGCTCATGACATATGACTGGCAAAACATCAGTGCGCATTGAAAACAGATACTCTGCAACAGTCTTCAGACACTGTGCATCTAAGCAGAGATGAATGGAATGAAAATATTCTCAGCCTGAGATAGGAAAGGGGGGAGATGGTTCATAGGCTTCAGCACTTCCTTGAAGGCCTTCACAACAGAGATTGTAAATTATGTACCTGATATGCTTGAACTCATTGACAAAGCAAGGAACCAAGTCCTCAGCACTAGTTTTGAGTGATTTAACAAAACACTATTTCTGTGATCATTTTGTTTTTCTACAGTATTTGTAAATTCACAAGGGAAGGAGAGAGCTTATGTACAGAAGACAGTACTGTGCTTTCTGTTTATTCTGGACACAAAATAATACCCAGAGCTTCCTCTAAAATCCTGCTGAGAACATAGACTAAAAGAAAGCCTCCAAGAGGAAGTACTGAAAAATAAATAGGCAGTGCAGGCAACGCTGCCGAGACTCACTACAGAAGGTCAGTCAGCGTGTCAGAGTTCTGGTTACTACCCTGAACGTAAGCCTGGGAGACAGAAATTGCCATATAATTCTTTCTGCAACATATAATTACATTCTTAACCTCTTTGTCTTTTTTCCCTCTTTGATAAAGAGGAAATAATTCATTTCCAGGAATATAAGTAGCTTTAATTCACTTGGATCAAGCCTCTTTTTCTTTTTTTCCCTTTCTTTTTTTTCCCCCCGATTCAGTGCCTGACTCAGAACCATCATTCTTATTGCTTCTGTCAGACTATTCCACATTTCCCAGTGGTTTTCACTACTGCAGTTTGGAAGCACTCTTTGTTCTTATAGTCTCAGTGCCTACTAAGGCTTTTCTTTTCACGTTCTTTGACGTTTATTCCCTAGGAGCCAGATCCTTGTGTCCTTACTTGTGAGCCAAATCTCCCAATGAATTTGCAAACGTGCAGGATCAGCAACTTAAAAACGTTTATTTGTTCTTCAGGGTTCTCTACATTCACAGGAAAAAGGACGCCTATAGGCAAACACTGCATCACTAGGTTTCATCTTCACAAAAAGGAAGCTTAGAGAGGAAGGAAGGCACAAGAGCACGAAGTTAACGATTATAAAAACAAAAAACAGCCTTCTCAAGTTTTTTCCTGAGAGGCTGGTGGTTACAGATGCAGTTACAGGACACTGAACTTACATGTTTCTTGAAACACATCAGAAGACTCCTTCGCTGGGTTGGCACAGTGTCAGCAGTAATAGCTGATTCCAGAGTGTTGTCAGACTAATATATATCTTTGGATAGATTTTTGAGACATCTTGGATATCTATACAACACTTACATTTAGGCACCTGAAATTTCTAATGGCCTGACACCTCAGGCTGGAAAACACTTGCCTGCTCCCATTTACCTCAGCTCTGGTATCTGCGTCAGAGAACGCTGGCCTGGCATGTTAGAAAAAGTAATGTATTCAATTTATGTCCTACATAAAAGTTGAGATCAGCGTCAACGACTAGATCCAATCTGCAGCTTTAATGCAAACAAACAGCGCTGCTGACAACACTATTTCTGTGGATAAGGACTCTGTCTCACAAACTTACCTAGTAGACAATCTTCAGATTTTACTTCAATGCGGCTGTCCCTCTTCTGATGTCAGAAATTTTAAGGCAAGTAGTCTTGGTGATGAGCCAAGATTTGACACGATCTAACTATCTAATCATGTGAAAATTTGTGGTGAGACAGTGTCATTAATACCGTCTTGCACAGCAGAATGAAAACCTTTTCTTGTGCTCTGTCTCCTGCGCACGTATAGGACAGAGCTATTGCTATAGACTCATGTATTTTCCAGCCAGAGCAATTATTCTAATCTTTTAGTCTGACATTTTACAGCAGAGTCAACCGTATTCCCTAAGTAGTTCCTACATGAGATCCTTTAACTTGTCGATGTTAATTTGGATTACATGCATGTAGTCTTACGTAGACAAACCGTCAATTTACTGTGCGTGTGAAATACCATGTTTCTTGTCTAGATATGCTAATGTTTAATGACCCACAGTAATAGACACACATGCCTCATTTCCAGTCTGAATCCATCTGGACTCAGCTTCCTGCTATTGGATCTAAATACATTCCAGGCATATCTTTGGTTGAATTGCCCATCATTTCAGTGTGATCTAGCTCAGGACATGTAAAACTGATAAGTATGTACTTCCACAGGTATTTTACAAAGACTTCTATCCTAATTTGATTGATTATTTAGGTCCCCCATCCTCAGATTTTTCTACAAAAATCAGGTAGATCCATTCACAGTCATTTACACAGTTCCGTTTTCTACATTGCTTCTATTTAAACTGCGATGATTTTCATACACAGCAGGTCCATTTGCACACAAAAAGCATAGCACAAGGATTTGAATGCTCAGCTAAAGTCAGACCTAAGGCTCAGGTAGTTCTACCTCTTGCTGAAAGTATTTTGTACACTTCTTTGTTTAACCTTGAAAACAGAACATGCAAGATACAGTGCCATCACGTGTAGATGATGCAATAAGCGTATGCCACATCAGCACTACTTTGCCAGCATTCCAACAGGAAATTATATTTTGTAGAGGATATTTTATTCTATTGGCATTATCATCAGTGTCAAAGCCATCAGTGAAAGCGTTAAGCAGACAAAAAGTCTGCCAGAAGATCTCAGTTGTTTGTGCTACTGCATGTGCCTTTATCCCTGACGGTATCCCCCAAACCGAGAGAGAATAATCTTTTTATGAATAAAATTACTTTAAATTCAGATTGATGCATGCTAGAGCAGTGAGATGCTCTGGAACAGCTTGTGAATGGAAAAATCATTCGCTAGTACAAAATAAGGGCGTTGCTGCATTGTCTGCAGGAGATAGCAATGTTCAGCCTTCTGGGGGATACAGCAAGAAAAATTTAATGCAGCAGGAAATCTTTCTAAACAAGAAGTTGGCCACCTGCTAAAAAAATGAATTTTATGTTGTAAAAACTTCCCCATCTTTCTCTTTCTTATTGTCATTCTCTTTCAGATGCTACTCCTTCAGGTAGTTTTAAGAAGTCACCTAAAAACAGTCCTCTTCCTTAAAAAAATAAATCTCACAAACCCATGCAAAGAGGAAAAATTCTTCAATAAGGTTTTTTTATTATATTATATTTTGCCCCTCTGGCCACCACCACTGAATATAGAATTTCTTCCATCTTTTTTTTTTTGTGTGTGTGTGTGCCTGTTTTACAGACTGAAGAAAATGACTGTAAATCAGTTTGCATTCAAAACACCACACTTGCAACTAAAAGGACAGGATATTATACCATTAAAAATAAGATTCAGTATAATGGTAAAAATTTTGTGACTGACAGAGGAGCACCTTTTGAGTCATAAATTCTCATTTTTAAAGGACAAAAGGGACTATCACAATCACTGTCTGGATTCCTACACAGCAGAGACAATGTAATTTCACACAATAATTCCTACGTCAGTCCCCTGCCTTCTGATCTGCAAGAAAAACTGCTACTTTACTTGTCACACCCCACAAGCAAAAGGCCCAGGGATTCTTCAGCTTTATCTATGACAATTATCAAACAGACTTACAAAAAACATTATCAGCAACAAGGCAGAATCAAATCCTGGCTCTAAACAATCTTGAGCATAGATGAATCAGCACAAGGAAATAATGATAGGATGGGAATATCTTTTAGAGACATCATCTTTTACAGGATGAACACAGGGTAAAATCAAACTATTTTATACTTCACAAAGTTCCTGTAATTGGATCTTGCAAAATGGATAAATACTGTAATAGATCTGTTGCTTCATTAGCACGCACTCTGATAACCTGCAGTACGACTTCTTCATTCCCTCTGGGGAAGGCTGCTGCAAGTGGTTGACAGAGACGTGAGTCAGGCTCTGTAGGATCAGCAGACTTACGTTTTTAGCTTGTGTACTGGCTGCAAACAGGAGACCAGGCAGTTTGGGGCCATGGTGCAGAAGCTGGAGGGAGAACCTGATAAGGGGACCGGTGCTAGTGATTTCTGATGTTTTTGAATCACGACAAAGCTGTTGTAGGTGACTCCAAATGGGTGAGGAAGAGATTATACTTTGGCCAAGGGAGTTTCAGGCCCATGGGTTA